>BLKR01006637.1:0-53454 GCA_011170035.1 Teleogryllus occipitalis | reverse complement strand
GAACGTATGCGCAAGTGAAGTCCGTGGTGATGATAAATCCAGTAGGCAAGCACAATCGCGTAATGGACAGGCACAAAACAAACCGAAGCCGAAAGAGGATAATAGGCAACGTTCGGGGGATGAACGAATGGTGCGAGAAGAAAGAAGTCAGGTAATTGAAGCAGGCGCAATACCAGATAGGTGGGAGAAGAAAGAAGGAAGACAGGAAAACTAGAAACGTTTGGGACGAACAGGTGGCTCAACCCAAACGAGGAGGATAGCGACGATACCGTGACAGTGATAGCTGCAGCAACGATCATCGTTGAAGGGGATGAATTGCTCCGGGAAGAAGTAAGTGAAGGGGTGAAACCTAGCCAATGTCTATTATTGCGAGGTGTATGCTACGGGATAGAAGTACGAGCGCTGGTAGATTCAGGCAGTAGTGTGAGTGCAGTGTCGGAAGAGTTCTGTAACAAAGTACTGAAGGAAGGGCGCATGTTGGTTGAATTACCGACGCGGAAACTACAAGTCATGATGGCAAACCGAAAAGCGGCGAATACCACCGGGAAACAAGTCTGGTTAGAGATTGATGTCGGAGGGGTGACCATTGAGGTAGCAGCAGTCGTCATTCGAGGGCTGATCCGTGACGTCATCGTTGGGATGGACGCATTGGGGGCTTACCAAGCCGTCGTCGACGTAGGTGCTAGGAAAGTGACGCTACGATCGAGAGGTTTTATTGAAAGCAGTCCAGTGGTCGCTGAACTTGATGAGGCGGAGGTCGCAGGGGATGAGATGCTGGCCGTTATGGAAGAGATCCTCCAGAATGTGGATAGGGCCGCGGAAGGAGTCATGGACTTGGGAGACTGTCCCGCAAGAATTCGACAACTGTTGCGAGTTCGCAGAAATTTTCGGAGAATCGTCAGAGCCGGTGAAAGGCTACAAGTTTTCGTTACAGCTCAAGGACACTACACCGTTTACTGCCAGGCAATATCCCGTACCGCAAATGTACGTAGAACAGGTGCGCAAGCTAGTGGAAGAAATGGAAGAAAAGGGAGTAATAAAGAGGGCAATTACCCCATATGTCAGTCCATTGGTCGTGGTAATAAAAAGGAACGGGAGCATTCGCATCTGCCTGGATGCGAGAAAATTAAACGCGGTTACTATTCCACGGTACGAGGCGCCACCTACGATAAATGAGATGGTGATGAAGTTGGGCGGGGCTACTATCTTCAGTGCGCTCGATTTTTCATCCGCGTACTGGCAGATAGAGGTCGAAGCTGACAGTCAGCGTTATATAAGTTTCAAATTTGAGGGAACTGTGTACTCGTTCCGACGACTGCCATTCGGATTAAAGAATTCGGGAGCTGCGCTGATCCGTTACTTAAATGACGTAATCCCCGCGGAGCTCAAAGAAACCCTGGTAATGTATGTCGATGACATTATTTTATTTTCACCAGACATGCATTCCCATCTCAGCAGCTTAAGGAAGTTGTTCGAAATTTTTAGAGAATATAACTTGAAACTGAATTTGGAGAAGTGTGAGTTCTGCCGCGAACGTGTACAGTTTATGGGACATGAGATCTCCGGCACGGGTATGAGGATGCAAGTGAGTAAAAGAGAAGTAATTCAGAAGCTACCGCCGCCGAAGAACGTTCGAGGGCTGCATCGACTGTTCGGTGTATGCAATTACTATGCGCGTTTTGTGAAAAATTACTCTCAGAAGGTCGTGCCATTATTGCATTTACTGAGGAAAGGGAGCAAGTGGCACTGGACGCAACAATGCCAGGAGGCATTTGAAGAACTAATAAATGCGTTCGAGCGCACTTATGTCGTGGAATACCCAGACTTTCATCGGCGCATGTACCTACAGACCGACAGTAGCGGTTTTGCACTAGGAGCAGTACTGTTCCAAATAGGTGATCACGGTGAGCAGCGAATCATTGCCTTAGACAGCCGATCATTGAAAGGGGGCGAGATAAAATTCGGCGTAACGGAACTGGAAGCGCTTGCGATTGTTTGGGCGACCCGAAAATTCAGGACGTTGTTGATCGGGCGTCCATTTACGATCATTACGGATCACAAGGCGCTAGTTTTTTTGATGCGAAGCCACACCAATAACGATAAGTTGTTAAGGTGGACGTTGTGGCTCCAACAGTTCCAATTTAACATCGAATATTGTGAAGGCCGGAAGAACTTACTCCCAGATTATCTGTCAAGAATCAAAGTCAAAGAGAAAGAAATGGCGGAGGATATTATGGCGGCTCTACAGGTGCGAGAAATTCATCCGCGATGGACCGCGGAAACCATCATCGCGATCCAGCAGCGCGATCCATTCACCCGAGAAGTGATCAACTTGGTGATGGGACGACCGTATGACGTCGACCAAATTCCGAGGAGCAAGGATGCGAACGTGGACAATTGGAGGATATACCATGGGATGTTGCTACGGAAGGTAAACGGCAAGACAAGATTTTTCCGGATTTGGGTTCCGAAGGAACATGGGAAGGAATTAGCTATTTCTACACACGAACATTATGGGCATTTTGGAGGGGACAAGATTGTTAAAATCCTGTCCGAATATTGCTATTGGCCAAACATGGGGAAAGAGATACGGCAGCTGACAAGTTCATGCGACTTGTGTCAGAAGACAAAGCAGCCTAATCGGCGTTACGAAGGGGAATGGCAAGCGATAGTGCCACGAGGTCCCAGAGATTTGTACGCCGTTGATTTGTACGGTCCACTGCCAAAGACCCGGTTCGGCAATCAGCATCTCTTCGTAATCATGGACGTATTCTCCAAATTCGTCCAAATTTTTCCGATAAAGAAGCCCAACGCCAACAACTGCATACGACAGGTGTTGCGATTTTTTGAAATGTGCGGGAAACCGGCGAGAATTCTTAGTGATAGGGGAACTCAATTCACCAGCGAAAAATGGAAAGAGAAGATGGAAGAACTAGGTGTTGCAGTGCATTTTACCGCGGTACGTCACCCGCAAAGCAATCCTAGCGAGCGAGTAATGAGGGAGTTGTCGCGGTTATTTCGCGTGTATGTGGCTGAAAACCACAAAGCATGGTTCGAGGCGGTACCCGTTTTGAACGAGGTTCTGAACGCTGTGCCACACTCCAGCACCCATTCGACGCCGTGGGAGGTACATTTCGGCGTGAAGAAGTTAAGGACGTTTGACGCAGTGAAGATACCACCGGAGATTAGTGGATTACCAACGGTGACTGCAAATAACCAGATAGTGTACGACCAGTTGAAGAAATCGGCCAAGCTGCGGAAAAGGGCTCAGGGACATTTCTATCGGGGAACGTTTAGTGTAGGGGACGAAGTTTTGATCCGTTCGCCACATTCGTCTTCCTCCGACCAGAAATTGTTTCGGAAGTTCTTTCCCATCTATGACAGTCCGTACAAGGTGAAAGGGGTACTGAACAATAACAATGTTTTGTTGGAAAACGATGGGCAGGAAATAGGGGTTCAAAATGTATATAACATTAAACCTTACAAGACACAGATAGTTTGATGTCAAGGTGACGAAAGTGTGCGTTGATTCAGAGGGAAAGGTAGTGGAATAGTGTGTATGTGTTATTTCTATGCAAAGTGTTTAGGTTAAGTATTAGTTGTAAGTATTTCTTTATGAGCAAGTACGAAGATTGTTTAGCAGTAAGTAGTTGTAAGTATTATCTATGGAAAGAAACGATTTATTTGTGTGTTGTGAAGTGAGTTGCAGGTGCACAGTGACAAGTGCGAGTAGAGACGACGGTGCTACGAGCCTATGCAGTGCTAAGTAAACATTGGCAGGTTCGTCCGTCGCGACTTTGCCAAGTACGTGTGTTTGTGTATACTCCGCCGAGCATTGTTAACGAGCTTCAAGTTCACGGTCAAGGTCAAACGTAGTGAGCACAGTAGAAGGGGAACAAAAGCAAGCATAAGCTTTAGATGTTGGCTCGTCAGAACTGCGCAACATCTTAGGCGGGGGGGTATGTAATGATTTACACGATCCCCAATGGTATGCATTTGCATGATAAACGGTTCAAAACATTTACAGCAAAAACGCCATAGTAAAAAAAAAATAAAACCGAGTAAAGAAGAGAATAAAGCGAACCCGAGACTTGTGCGAGTTTGGACTATAAACATTAGATCCGGCCGTGATTTAGAAACATTTTTAAAGTTATCCCAGTGAAATCGCGTCAGGCAATAAAAAGTTATTGAAATTTTCATATTTTGCATGTTTGTATTAAGGAAAAATATTAATGGAGTCCATTGTTGGAGCGATGAAACGCATATAAAGAAGAGGTTTTTCGTATACTGCAAGAAAACGCGATAACATATCGAATTCGGACTTTCGGGAGGTAAAACAAGAAAATTAGCTGCATCAGATAAAATTTACCCCATTTAAATATCTTGACGGGAAGTATCGAAATTTTAATAACACAGGTAAATTAATTCAAGCAAGACGAAGCGATTAGCGAACAAATGCAGTGCGTTCCATTTCACAGTCAAAAACGGAAAACAGGGAAAATAAAAGGATTTTGACAAAAAGAAAACAAGAGGAGAACATCAAATTTTAGGAAATTGCCGGGAGAATTTTATCAAAACCAAAACGAGAATAATGTGTTTCGGAAAGCGTTAGAAATTAAATATTTTAAGAGAACCAAGGTGACGCGATCGTCAGTTATCGAGCGATCGGGAAAAGTGCTGAAGCAAGGATAACAATGCTAGGTTGAACAAGATTCGTCAGAATGTGTCTGGACTCGGTGAGAGTAGGATGTATGTTCGCGTAGGCGATTCTTAAAAAAATTTTTTTGTAAAGTGCGGAAGTTACGAGCATCATCCGATATAGTAACCGGAAATATTTTAAGTACGGTATGTAACAGTCGTGGAAGGAGAATTTCGTAAAAAGAAAAGGGAAATTTTTGGAACTATTCCGAAATTCGGCAACGCCCGCTGGACTTGCGAGAGCGAGCGGCGGTACGAGAAGTTTTGCAACGGTGGGGAGCGCGACGTTGCATGAATAATAAGAGGCGCGAAATTTAATTCGGAACTCGGTGAAATTTAACAATTTGGAGGGTTTATAAAAAAATAAGATGGCAGCGTGAACTCCGACAGCATGAGTCAACTGTGGTGCGTGTGTGAGTGTCCCGGATATGATGGCGACAACGGAAGGCGCTGTTGGGCGTGAATAATCACCTCCCGACACGCAGATTCATCGCGGAGGCAACAGTATACGTGAGCCAAAGCATTTTGACATTTGTTTGTTTAGTTTTGATGGAAGAAAGCTCTGTCGAAGACCAAGCCGTGTAATTGGTAGATTTTAAGACGGAAAATCTCGACAGAATGCATTCTGGGATTTATGTATATGCGTGAATGGTATTTGTTTGTTTGTTTTTTTTTTGTTTGTAAATAGTTTGTGTGAACGAAAGAGTATTTATATATCTATGTATTGTTTATTGAGGGAGGAGAAGTGTTTATTTTGTTGTTGTTTTTGATGCTGGGTTGTATTGATGTGTGCCGTCAGAGGTACCATTGCCGTTGCGGCACTAAATAGTGGAAATTGAAAAGAACTTGATAACGAAGGCAATTGAATAAACTTCATGGCCATTTTGGGGGGGGTCATGATTCGGAAAATCAATGTGTTTTTCACCATCATTTACGTAGTATTAGACTGATCCACGCGCGTGAGCGCAGTACCTTGCTCGCGTCTGTACAGACGCACCGCAGACCACGCCCAGGTGAGTGAAAGGACCAGGTAAGCTAGCAGAGGGGCAATTGTGAGTAAAAAAAAGGGGGGAAAGTTATCATATGTGGCAACCCAACGCGAGGCTAATGTTTATCGGTTTGTTTGCAAGAAGGGGTAGAGCAGAGCAAATAGAATAGATAAAAGAAGTAAGGAGGAGAGAGAACCCATTACAATATATATATATATATATATATATATTGAAAACAAAATGTGTATGTTTCATTACTTATCCAATCTTAAGAATCATGTGGTAAGTATTCACCTTATGCTGGAGATGCGCTATAGTAATTAACAACGTTTAGCCACTGTAGGTACATAAATCCCCCTCCCCAAACATGTTTTTGTTTTTAGAATCCTTTCAGAATATTCTAGAAAGTTCTAATTTAAAATTGTGCTAGTCGATTCATTCTTCCTAAAGGACTCGATTGAGCAATTGATTACTTCCGTACCTGCGTTAAAATTGCCTCAAAACACGTTTTAGTACTTAAAAGCCATAAAATGTTTTTTCGATCCTTCGCATCCCACATATCTTTCGTTTTCTTCGAGAACATCCTAAGGGAATTATCTCTTTATTAACAAATACTAGAGCAAGACGCACCGCCGGTAGGCCAAGGCCCGTATCGGGCAGTCGAGCCAAGGGACAGAGCAAGACGCCTCGAACGATATCTCATTCGCTCCGAATGATGGACCGGAAGAGGTGTAATTGAGAGTGATTAACAGAAGGACGGACGGACTGTCAGACGGATAGACCCAGACCCGCAGGTTACCCGATTATTATATAGAGTAGGATAATCGAAAGCCGAAGAATATATAAAAAGATGTTGGAACTCGTAGTTAGCTAAATTCACTCTGTTTTCTGTTTTAATGTTAATTTTCTATGTAAGTGAAATGCTAGATATTGTATGGATGACGTAATTGGTGACCTGTGAACGGGAAACTTTTGAGTAAGTGCACGGAATCGGTGATGGAGGATGAACATTTTTCGACCGATTTTGAAGGAATGCGCAAAGTTCATTTGGTGGACAATATTTTTGTTAGATGTGTGTGCTTCGGAAGTCGATTAGCGTGTGTTTTTAGGTCGGATCCACAAATAAATTGTGAAGTGTTATCTATAACTGTAGCTGTGTTAATGAATTGATATGTAAGGGTCACCGAAGTAAAAATTTTAAAGTGAATCGAGGAAACAGAGGAACCTTGGGGAACACCTCCCGAGACTATTTCATGTTTCCGGGAACGTCAACTGATATGATGTATTATCTTTTAAATGTAGTGCATGTAATATGTAGGAAGATAACGATGTTTCTTCCTCCTGGAACGTGATATCCGGTCCCCATCTACATGGGGGCTCGCCGGGGCTTCCCTCCATTCATCCATTTCCGCCAGCGAGGCACCGTCCCAGCCGGGACAAGCTCTGTGCCCCTACTGGTCTTCCGGCGTGTGTGGTAGTGAGATGCATGTAAGTGTGTGTGTGTGTGTGTGTGTGTGTGTGTGTGTAAGGGGTGAGGATAGGACACGGAAGAGGAAGGAAAGATCGCGCGCGGTCCGTGGCCCGTTTTTTAGGGTATTGCTCCGGCATTCACCTGACGTTGATAGGAGAAACCGCGGAAAACTACCGATTAGAACATCTGGTCGCTAGATTTCTCCTCCAGATAGCGACAGAATTCGACCTAGTTGAGAAGCTAGTGCCGATTGATTGTTAGTGATTCCGGGCGTGTCAACTACTGAAGTCATTATTCCCGTAAGTGTAGTGCATATTTTTTTCATTGGGAGGTGGCTGTGATCTTCCCTCACTGAATGGAGATATCTGCACCGACCTACTGTGGTCTGGCAGGGTTTTCCCCAACCAGGTATCTCCCACCAGCGGGGCGCCGCCCCAGATAGCATAAGCTCTAACCTCCCGACCGGTCTCCCGACATGTGTGGTAGTGTAGTACGTATTAGTGTATGTGTAGTAGTGTAGTACGTATTAGTGTAATAAGTGAGGAGTAAAGATAAGACAAGGAAGAAGAAGGTGAGATCGCGCGCGGTCCGTGGCCCGTTTGTTTGGGTACTACTCCGGCATTCGCCTGGCGTTGATCGGAGAAACCACGGGAACCGGCCGGCTGCTAGAATTCTTCTCCAGTAGCGAATGAATTCGATCTAGATGACAAACTCCTGTCGAAAATCCTGCCGACGTGGGGATTCGAACATAGGACCTTCCTGTCAGAGGCACTGCAGTGACATCGGTTGTTGCCCTGAGCCACCTCTCCCGGCCGCTAAGGGTCTCAGGGAGGGGTACATGGAACGTAGAGTGCACGTGCGTCAGACGCGCCTGCTCTTGCGTCAAGGGGGAGACGAGGGCGGATGCGGCGGCGTGCGACCTCTTCCGGCCACCGGCGCAGATAGTGCGCCCGCTTCCGCCCCTCCCCCTCCCCCTCCCCCCACCCCACCCAGCGACTGAGAGCCTCGGGCGACCCCAGTCGCTGAGCACTCCTCTCACAATTTCAAGCGCGATCCTATAGAATTGTTGGAACACTTACCGGTTGGCCGAACCACATTTTCCAACATTTTTTAATTGCAAACAAAACATCCATTGAATAGTCACCTGTCTAAGAGCAACCAAACGTTGGGATGCATCTTATCGACAATAATACGTTGCCTTCCTATCTTGCATTCTTCTTCTTCTTCTTTAAATTCACTTTAGTTATGACTATTGTACTCCGCTTTTCTACAGTAGACCAATTACGAGAACTATCGCTTTTTATAAATAAAATCGCTTTTTAATTCACCCCAAGAAGTGTAAGTGACCTACTTTGATTCAGGCAAACAGGCAAACTGGTGGTTCTCAATTTTACTTTAGTATTAATCTTAATTTTACTTTCTCGCATACTGCTTACGCAATGTAGAGAAAGAATGCCACCAGAAAAGGGAGATTTTTAGACAGAAAAACTTATTTCCGGGCTCTGGTAAAGAAAAATTGGATAAATCTTCCTATACATAGTAAATTACCTCCTCTACCATTCTGTATTCAGAAAATCCACGATTTTTGGTACCTTCATACCAAAAATTGGTTTAAGTAAAAAAAGTATGTCCATCTGTCTGAGATCAACGCTAGCGTCTTAACCGTTCACAGTCCTCCAAACTTGATATTCCCCGACCGAGGTTGCGGCCCAATGAACATGAAATGGATATGTTGATTTTTGATAGTACTTTACATGGCCCCGTAACATTTCCAATTTTTTTTCAAAAATGGATCCAGACTTTTCCTTATTTTTTCCCTTGGACAGAGAAAAAGACGTCCAGAGAAATGGTGTTAATCGCATTTCCGTTAAACTTTCTGAATTTTCGAAAACCAAAAGAAGTAAAAAAAAATTACTTCATTATTTTAGTTGCACGAATACGCCATTCGTGCAACTAAAATAATGAAGTAAAAATTGTTTCTTAAAGAAATTTGTTCACCAAAAGCATATCTTAAAATAAGGTCGTGTTCATTTTTTTGAAAATAAATCATAGGTAACATGTTTAAACAATTTATTTTTCAAAAACGGCTTCAATTTTTTCTTTAAATTTTCTCATCCGTATAGCAAAGAACGATGAAGAAAGAGGTGCAAGTCCCATTTTCAGCAAACACTGTGTTTTCGAAAATTGCAAACAACAAATTAACAAGAAATCTGATCTAAAAAATTATTTTTTAAAAAAGGTCATGTAATTTTTTTAATGAGAAGACTGGGGTAATTTTAAAAAAAATTGAAGTTGTAGATTTGAATTTTCACACTTCTTTTGCTAGAAATTTTCAAGAGTTATCTGTTGGCCATACTACATTGGTAAAATCGCAACATAGCAGCTTGAAATTCTCAGAATAAATTTTCCCTGTTTGGCGGTGTTTTAGAGTGAATGGAACGGAGTTTTGAATTTTCAAATTTGAGTTGAAGTATAAGATCAAATTTTCGCTAGGCGCCTAATGTATTATGATTGGTAATGATTTATACTTGATGGCTGAGGTGTGCTAAAATGGGCAGAAATTGTGTTATTATAATTTTACATAACCATTCCTGAGACGAGAAAATACGTGCTGTTGTAGCACCACTACATTGTTCTTAAGGTAAAGATAGAATATATGAGTAATAGGTAATGATACAGATATCACGATCGTATTTCATAGAAAGAAACGTCGAAATGCTTGTAAGTGTTTTGAAAAAATAATTTGTATCTCAATATCTCAGACTAGAAAAGGAAAAGTTAAGAAAAATTGCTTTCATTCCAAGATCATTTCTTCTTTTATATTTCACTTTTTTAGTATAAATCATTCTTCTAGAAGTAAATCGTTCTTCTCCGACCATTGTTTTTCAGTTCCATCAGTGCCTTTGTAGAGTTTCTAGTACATTTTTTGCAATGACCTATTTTATTCTTATCAAACGCCCTGGTCCCAAGACAGAGGAGACCTTGGTCTCCCCATCTGAATGCAAAGATTCTTCTACGCCACTGGGAGCCAGAAATTCCTTTGCAACACTGCGTCAAACAATGTACTATTCATTCGTAGATCACATCTAATGGTTTTCTCCTCGCAAAAAGAATGCAAAGATATTCTACTTCCTTGCTCAATGGCATCCAAGGAATATGCTTTTTGGGTCGTTTGGCCTTTCTTCCTTCAAATGTATTCGCCTTCGATTCCAAGAATCTCCCATCCATCAACGTCAAACGGCGCCTGCTTGACTGCAGATCAAGGAGTTCCGCAGGCTTCTCGCGTTTGTCTCAGTTTTCTTAAGAAGGCGGATCACATTTAACATGGTGGATTCAAAATACGTAAAGTTTCTCGGATATCATATGACTTAAAAACCTGAAACCAGTACCATGAAAAAGGCATAAGCCCATTAAAAATAGAAGACTACGTTAAATTCACTGTTGACCATTTCGTACTAAGAATAAATAATTTCATTTTGCCTTAAAAATTAAACCCTGCGAGAACCTCCACATCGGTCGTCATATCTTCCAGCTAAAAATTACTATTACCAATTTCATATTCTTGAATAGGCGTTGGATGTTGTGTTCGCCTCTAGATTGATACCTCCATGAGGTTGGACATTATCGCATTTTAAAGCCTTACATATCAACTTTTTGTTTCAACATTAAAAGACAATAAAATTCTTGAAATCACACATACATTCACATTTCCCAATTAACTTGTACAGTACGCCAGAAAAGTCTCTCCGCACCTAATCGAATCAGAGCCTCCTATTAAAAATTGCATTTATGTTGGTAGCAACCAGATCACTGAGAAACAAGTGAAGGGGACAATATTTCCACTATTTATTATGATTGTGGTGAATGCGCAACTTACATTGTTTTTTATTGAATAATTACATGCATTTGGCCAATTAGCCCCGTGGCAGCAGAAGATGAACGAATTGAATATTAAATATAGAAATTGAGTAGATATAAAAATGCACCTCACGCATCGGTTAAATAAGATTCGAAAGGAGGTTATAGAGGGTCGAAGAATTGTTTTGGTAATTTACTTTTTAGTCGTTTACGATAGAGTTATGTTTAACTAGTTCAAAAAGAAGTTCAGATAAAATATTATTAATTTTGCGGTAGAATGTAGCTGAAATTTGTAGAAAAAGTTTTAAATTGGAAGTATACCTAACTTAGAATGAATTTGTACGTGTCAAATAAACCAAGATGCTTTAATAATAGTTCTCAGACAGATATTTTGAAAAATTTGTTGTTTGTTTTGTGTTTGTTTCAGATGCTGATACCCTAATTGGACAGGCATAAGATATTGTAGATCGAATCATTGTTTCATAAATGTGCAATTCATTCAATTTACTTAGTGAAGAAGAATATTTAACGAGAGGAAGTAGCTGATGCCATCGTTTTTTAGCTAAAGAAATTCTATGGGCGATGTTATTTCGCTAATGGAGTCTTCTGCCCATTACTACTTCTAAGCATTCTATTGGTTCAGTTGATGAAAGCAATTTTATTAGTTTATTTTGCAAGTAAAAGTAGGTGGTTCATTATTTCAACGCAAGAAAAAAATTCTTTGTATTTGAAGGTCTTCAATTTGATATGCCACTTTTTAGCCCGTGTATCTTACGAGATTTAAATGATTTTGAAGCAAAGTAATTACAGTTTCAAGATTTCTATCAGTACTGTATAATACAGAGTCGTCTGCAAATAATGCTAATAAACTGTCGTTTGCTGAAGGAAAATCTGAAATAAATAAATTGAAGAGGATGGGTGAAAGTACAGCTCCCTGAGTGACGCCAGCAAGAAGTGATTTTGGAGAGGAAATATTTTGTTCTAAACGAATGGAAAAGGTGCAGTTAAAAAAAACTACTACAAATTAAATCTTGGAGGTATTGAGGAATTCCTAAAGCAGAGTTTGTAAATTAGACCTGGATGCCAAACTGTATCGAATGCCTTTTCATTTTAACGAAAAACTGCACTAATGTGCTGAAAATTATGAAAAGCAAGAAGTAGTACGTATGTCTTCAGTTAGTCTGAGTAGTTGGTGATTTCAAGAGAGAAGAGAGCTTTACGTTTTCAAGATGGAGCCGGTGCAGCCAACATAATTTCTATTTCAAGCACCCTCACCCGAAAGGTGCCACTGTGGAGAGACTTTCCCGGTGCGCTATAGTTTGTACCCGCAGCTATTGATGATTTTATTCCATATAATGATGACTTTTGTGGGAAACTATTCATTTTTTTTTTCAAAATCTAAATACTGAATAACTGTTTTGATGATGTTCACCTGCTTCAGAATTTGAAGGACAGAAGTGAAAGTAATATGCTAAGGTCGCATCTAGATATCCCCTTCTCTTCCAACATCAACTGAAACAATAAATAAAACCCCAAGCAAGAAGCAATGAAATGGCTGAAAGGTTTTTCCCCTCGAGCTTCAGTTAGGCAGGTCGTTGGCGAACGCCTGTCCCTCGAACGCCTTGCACTCCTACTTGCCCACAGGGGATGCGACATCAAAACCGGGAGCGGTATCTCAGTGCATCAACTGATGTCACTGCAGCGCTTCTGACTGGGAGGTCCTAGGTTCGAGTCCTGACGGCGGCAGGATTTTCGACACTAGCTTTTCAGCTAGGTGGAATTCAATCGCTCTCTGGAGGAGAATTCTAGCGGCCGGCGAATGCCGGAGCAGTACCCTACCAAACGGGCCACGGACCGCGCGCGATCTTTCCTTCCTCTTCCTTGTCCTATCCTGTCCCCTTACACACACACTTACACTAACACATTTTCCGGGAGACCGGTCGGGAGCTTAGAGCTTGTCCCGGCTGGGGCGGTGCCCCGCTGGTGGGAGAGTCCTGGTTAGAGGGAAACCTCACTAGCCGACGGTAGGTGGGTGCCGGATCTCGCCATCCAGCGGGGGAAGATCACCGCCCTCTCCCGAGAAAAAAACATGCACTACACTAACGGGACTAATGACCAAAGCAATCAATCAATCAATGACCAATGCAATCAATCAATCAATCAAGCGACATCAAAGTCGATGTTTTCAAAACTGTGATGTTTTCATCGCTGTATTCAACACCGAGTTTGAAGTTGATTTTTTTTAATATCAAAGTTTTGTGATTGATGTTTGTAAGTAGTCGATATTTTTTAAATCATAACAAAATTCTATACTAATTTTCAGATAGCCATAAATTGATTATTATTCAGAGAGAGTGACCAAGAATGAAAAATAAATAAAACGGAGTTTTCGACAATAAAGAACCTACATTATGACCTACATTAATACTGAATTTTCTAATCAGATGATCCAAGTTTTGTAAAAATTGTTCTGGCAATTTTTTTACTTCATTTTATAAGTTAGTATATATCAATTAAAAATTAATAAACTTTCAAATTAAATCGACTCCCCGTCAAGTTAAATGGTTACTATATATTTTTAAAATATCGATAGTTTTGGGTCGATGTTTAATAACATCGATAGTTTTGGGCCGATGTTTTAATTTTGAACATCAATGTTTAAAAGCATCGATGTTTTATTGGCGATGTTGCTTCCCTGTTACCCACCCGCCCTCTCGGCCTTTCGACATGAAGGTATATGAACTTATTATGTGGACATATTTGTACAAATATAAAGTTTACTCTACTGTATTTATTTATATTTTACGGATAAAAAATTAATCTCGGTAATTCTTGAATTAGTTATGTAATGTTCACTTTATCCAAAATGGATAGATGAAGTCCGAAATAGGAACAGCTTCAAAACATACTTCCGACTTAAGCAGGGTGAACTTCACACTAGCCAACAATAGATGGGGTAGATGAACTATGTTACTGTGATGACTTTATTTATTTTTATTTACATTTTGTTTATGATCCCTCACCGTGCACTTCGTCGAGGCCTTGGAAAGGGATAAGTGAGGAAAGTGTACTTGCCACTTAAACCCTTCAGAACTCAATTTTCATTGTTAATGTCGTCTGGCTGTTGTAAAACAATGTAGTACATGTAATATATGTGAACTTTTTGTAATGAGCTGTTGATAGCGACACCTGATGAAATGAGTACTGTAATAGACCGTGGATTTTTAGATAAAACCTATTTCCGAGTACCTTCTACTAAATGAAGTTTCATTTAGTAATTTTAGGATTTATTAGGATTATTACATACATTATATATATATATATATATATATATATATATATATATATAATTTTTTTATACTATACTACACACACATTTTAGGATTATTAACTAAAACTCGTCGATTATATAGCAACTAAAAGAGCCTATTTCAGCGTTCATGCCTATTTGTGCATATTTTACATTTAAAACATGAGACTAATTTCCTAATTCCTTTTGCCTGTGGTTTCTTGTAATGTTTTACTTTCTCGTCATTACGTACGTGAAAAGAGAAAATGTTGTACTCGTGCGCCGGAAAACGGCGAGTTTTCGACACAAAACCATTTATTGCTGTGCCCTGGTAACGAGAAAGTGGATAAATCGAATTGTCTACATACACGATGAGTAGTCAGAATCCATATTTTGTGGGTCCTTCATACCGAAAAATCGATTAACGGCAAAACGTCGGTCTGTCCGTCCGTCTGTGATCATTGCTAGCGCTTAAACCGTTCAGCCGATTTTCTCCAAAATTGATATTCCCCAATCGATCTGGCTCATGTCCCGATCCTTTGAAATCGATATTTTAATTTTGAGGGTACTTTACATAAAGCCTCTACGACATTTTCAGAAGGTTTCCCAAAGAAAATGGCTTCAAAGGTTTTGATTACATTTTGTCTTCAGATAGCGTAAAGGACTCTTAAGAGAATGGTGTGAGTCCCTTTTTCGTTGAAATTCCTGATTTTCGAAAATTGCGAAAATGCCCATTTTGTTGACGTCTTCCTATAATTACAATATTAAACTACCTATAACCTATACATATACCTATAATTACAATTAAAAAATGTTATTCAAATGAAATTTCTTCCCCGTATACAGTTCTCTCATTAACGTCATATACAATTTTTGTTTGTGAACTTTATTAGTTTCGCGCAACACTGTAAGAAATACTTGAATATGCACTATAAAAAATTATAATTTCTGGAAAACGGCTCCAATTTTTTTCTTTAAACTTTTGGAAAGAATAGTACTGTATAAGTACTATAGTAAGTACTGTATAGTATTGTAAGTACTGTAGTACTGTAATATTTGTATTTACAGTACTGTGTGTAATATTGTTTCAAATATTACACAAATGTATTTTTTTGACATTCACGTCGCGTCGCTAATATTTACATTATCGACAATTTCAATATATTTTTGCATTTGTGAGTACATGTGCTTCACATTATGTTGTACGAAGTTTCCAGAAAGTCCGAAATTCATTTTCAGAAACGCTCAAACACCAGTTTCCCAAAAATGACTCCAATGTTTTTGCTAAATTTCACAAATTACACAAGTGTAATTTTATAAAATCTATCTCACGCCGTTAATATTTACATTACGGTCGTTTTTATACATTAATGCATTTGTGAGTACAATTGTTTTAATAGCCTCTTATGAAATTTTTAAAAATATCGTATGTTTTGGGTGAAAAAGAGCTTCAAAATGCGCATTTTTAGAAAGGTTTAAATAATATTTTCTTAAAAACTGCTCCAAATTTTTCCGAGAAAATGTGCCAATAGGACCGAACTTTACTCTTCTGTAATGTTCAGTAATGTTCTGTAATGTCAGTGTTCAGTTCTGCAATGTATTTCAATTCAACTATTAGGGAAACGAAAAACTGAGGAAGCGAGAAAAAATGGGTTTTAGTCGCCAATAGATGACTGCTAAGAAGAGGAATATTCATTTTAGAAAAAAAAAATACGAATGGTTTAGGTGCTAGTGTTGTTCACAGACGGACAGACGTTTTGCTGTAAACCGATTGTTCTACATCAAGGGCCCATAAATCTTGATATCTGACTACACAACATGTTAAAGGAAGTAATTTACTAACATCGGAACAAGAGTTATACACTTTTTCTGTATAAAAATATGAGTTTTTCTAACGAAAAATAGCCTTTTTTTGCCGCGGCATTACATAACTTTGTCTACAGAAATTTACATTACTTCGTGTAGGCTACGTACGCATGCGAGAAAGTAAAACTAGAAGTAGAAGATGCAGAAGGAGGAGAAGAAGAGGAAGGAGAAAAAGGAGAAGAAGAGGAAGAACAACAATAACAACAAAAAAGGAGGAGGAGGTCGTTTGCTTCATGCACTGCTGAGGCATTGTAGTATGTCAAGATTAATTTTTCCATTTCATTTCCACGTCGATCACGAGTTACTTGGCATTGATACTGCCATCCCCCCCTTCTCTGCCATCGAGGACGTACATTTACAAACAGTGTGGCCTTGTTTCCAGATTCAATTCGCCATGTTCATTCTGATAGTCTTTTCTGACCGGGCTAATAATCAAGCGTCACTGAATGGCGCACGTCCGTTTGTAAACCAATGTTGTCGAATCCATTTGCAGAGGACGCCCACGCACCTGTGCGTGCCCCGGCGGAGCCATTGTCGTCCAGAGGGCGCGCGCCCTCTGCAGGGGGCGGGGCGCTTTGAGCGGCCGCTTCAGCCGCGTGGGCGGAGACAAAGGCTGCTGGAGAAAGAGCCAACGCTATCGCCGCGTGCAGCCGCACGCCCCCACCCCCACCCCCACCCGCAAAGCGCTGAGCGCTGCTCGCAAACGACGATTCCGCCCGACCGCGCCACGCAAACCACAGTGTTATTTTTTCCCCTCCCTCCCTCTCTCTCTCTCTCTCTCTCTCTCTCTCTCTATATATATATATATATATATATATATATATATATATATACACACACACACACACACACACACATACACACACGACAAAAGATCTGCCACAAGTAGTTTTCGCGTGACTTCTTTTTGAAATTAATTGAAATTATAAAAAAAAAACAATTTCTCAAAAAGGACTCCAAATTTTTTCTTTACTTTTTTCTACAGATGGATTAAGTTACGCTTGAAAGAACGGTGTAAGAATAGATATAATTTTCTTTGAACTCTGTTAATTTTCGAAAACTGCAAAATTTACTAATAATGGGAGAAAGTATGTGCTGTTCAGCAAATGTTGTTGAGGGTTTTATGTCAATAAATTTGCCTATCATCAATAATGAAGGCTAATTTTCTCATTTCTAAAAGTTTCTATTCTGTCACATTCCTTCCGAACCCAATTTATTGTTTTTATGCATAGGATGGCATTGAGAGTTTGGTTGTTGACCCAGGAGGAAGCGAATGTGAGCTCCGTGGAACGGGACGCACTCTCATCGTAAGGGAGTGGGAATTTCAGGTGAAAAGGAAATCAGATACTTCTAATGAAACATCTTGCAATAATACAAAAGTATCCGATTCACCCTTCTCTCTACAGACTAGAAACTGTATTATCGCCATTTAAAAGCAACTTTCGTAAGCTCTAGTAACGGTTGCACCTGTAGTTAGTAAAAATGGAATTGTTAATAATCAAATAGAAACGGTATTTATTAATAACGGTCAATCAAAGTGGAGTCAACTCCTGACCCTATCGCTAAATTATGAAACGTTGAAGTCACTGAAAAGATAGAAAAATAATATATCTTCCTTTGTGCCCCTTTATGCACGGACAGGCTTTTCAGGAAGCCATGAGAGGTGCCCCTACCCTCTCGAGTCACCTCTACACCTCCTTTCCTTGGCTGAGACTCCCCAACTGACACTTCTATAAACTATTTCGCACTCGACAGGCAGCGGAATGCGGTTGTAAACAGAGGCAACAGCAGAAACGAACGCCCATGCTCTCTTTGTGAGGTCACGTGCCACTGGTTGCGACGCGAATTCTCCCACTCGCTCCTCCCCCAATCGTCGCTCTGGTCAATTGATTGATTAATTCATGATTCCGGGAGCGTCAACTGCTAAGATCATTTTACCCGTATGTGTAGAGGATCTTAGTATCGCGGAAGTGGTTGTGATCTTCCCCCGCAGGATGACGAGATCGAACGCACCTACCCATCAGCTTGCGGTTTTCCCCAACAAGGTAACTCCCACCAGCGGGGCACCACCCCAGTCTGGACAAGCTCTAAGCTCTCCACTGGTACCACATGTGTGGCAGTGTAGTGTATAAATAAGGGGTGAGGATAGGACAAGGAAGAGGAAAGAAAGATCGAACGCGGTCCGTGACCTGTTAGAGTACTGCTCCGGCATTCGCCTGGTGTTGATCGGAGAAACCCCGAAAACTACCGATCAGAGCAGCCGGTCGCTAGAATTCTCCCCAGTCAGCAGCTGAAATCGACCAAGTTATCTAGGTAGTGTTCAAAATTCTGCCTCCGTTGGGATTCGAACCCTAGGACATTCCTGTCAGAGGCACTGCAGTGACATCAGTTGATTTCTTGAGCCAACTAACGCGGTCGCTCTGGTCGAGAGGCCAGCCAGAGTCGCCTGTTCAATGTAGGCCACGATATACCTACAAAAAAATAGCCATATGCTTAGGAGCCCACATTCATAGGAAAACCGCTACCCGAATATATAAAATATATTTGTATCCGGGAAATAATTGCTAATTAAATAATCTAGTGTACTAAAGAGTTTATATTTCCTTTTTTATCGAATCTGTAGGATTATTTTTGAAGGAGGTTCCAACACGATGTGGTGCTTGGAGGACCCCGCAGCACCTCAATCCGGCTCTGGGACAATGTACTGACTTAGTTCCTCGCACAGGCGGCGACTCCCGCCACCCAACTGCTGGCCTCCCACTCCCGACACGCCTACGCCCACGCCCACGCCCCGGCTACCACGTCACTCGCGCGCACCTGACGCCTTCACCTCAACATGTGGCCGACGGCTTACGGCTGCGATTGGTGTCCGCTGCAGGCGGCGGGAGCGGGAGCAAGGAGCGCTGGGCCTTCCCGTCCACTTCGAAGCTCAAATTGAACGAGGAGGCTTCTCCGATCTCATCATAAATATACTATAATAATAATAATTGCAACAAAAATAATAAAGTATACAGGGGGTGCCGAAAAATATACACACATTTGAAGGAAATAAAAACTGAGCTTTAATCATCTTAGACTTTTACATGTTCAACAGTTACAACAGATGCTCCAAATACCCACTATTGGCGTCGATGAACTTCTGAGTAGTTGAACAACATACAAGTGTCCACAACGATTGTATCACATATCGTTTCAATTTATTTCCAAACTGCTGCCAGAGAAGTTGGTTTTTTACGGTTTACATCATCCTTAAGACTTCCCCATAAGTAGAAGTCTAACGAAGCTAGATCTGGAGAACGCGATGGAAACACAATCAGACCACTTCGTCATAATTAGTGCCTGAAAGATTTTCATCACAGTACTCAGGTATATCTCGGTGGTAATGTGGTGGTGAACCATCCTGTTAGTACTAAAATTCCCCATTTTCTTGGAATGTATGAATGGCGGGTATGACGGACGTGCATATCATGTCCAGATACGCAGTTACTGTTCCTTAAAAAAGAATGGATTAGATTAGAGCCGGAGAAGGTAGTGGAAACTCAATCGGACTTGATTTTCATTGCCCTTGAATAATGTCATGATTGTCAAAATTGTCAGAGAGTGTTAACCGCCACATTGTCACAGAGATGCAACTGCGTACCTTATTGACAATCTTTCAGGGCCCTGGATAGAACGAAGAGGTCCGATTGAGTTTCCACCGCGTTCTCCAGATCTAACTCTGTTGGGTTCTAAAAAAGGGGAAGTCAAGAATGGTGTAAACCGTATAAAACCGGCAGAACTTTTGGAATAAAAGAAAATGATATGAGCTGCAATCGCTGAGGACACGATCGAAAATGTTGCTCGAACAGTAATTCATCCATTCAGAAGTCTATTGACGACGATAGTTGGCATTTTCAGCATCTATTGTAACGGTTTTATGTGTGAAAGTCTTAGTTGATTAATCCTCATCATTTTCTGTTTGTGTGAATTCACCTTTGTTACGCTAAGAAAGTTTTACATATACTTGAAGTGTGTATACACTTCTTTGACAACCTCTGTATTTATGCAAGTCGATACAGAGAATTGATTATACTACGTAATTTTTTGTACAGGGTATTTTAGGGTATTCAAAACAAATATTTACTATTTTTCTGATAATGCTTTATTACTTTCCTTCAGAAGTGAAGTCTTTTCTTTCATCTAAAATCGTTTTATTTTTTGAGAACTAGCCCTTTTTTGGAACTGACTGGAAAACCATCGTTTGCTGGAAGAAACATATGGTATACACGATCAATCGATTAGAACATGTGAGATATAGTTTCAACAATTTAAACGTGTTGACCACAAAAGTGCGAAGACGAGCATTTGCAGGCGTTTCTGGATGATGACCCAACTCAAACTAAACAGCAATTGGCAAAAGCATTACATGTATCACAAGAAACAATCAGCAGACGTTTACGAGCAATGGGGAAGATCGAGAAACTAGGTAAATGGTTCCCACACGATTTGAATGAACGGCAAATGTACGACAATGCACTGTCTTATACAGCAAACCCGTGAAAGACACCTTGAAATCGCTTGGATGGGTCATACTTCCGCACCCGCTGTACTCCTCCTACCTGGCGCCATCTGACTACCACCTCTTCGCATCAATGGGGCACGCGCTTGCACAGTAGCACGTCAGCAATTTCGAGGAAGTTGGAAAATGACACGAAAAATGACGAATGATTTACAACATAACAGAAGCAGTTTTTCTGGCGTAGTATTCATAACTTACCTGAAAGACGGGCGAAGTGTGTAGAAGACGGTGGCCAATATTTTCAATAAACAAGAAATGAATTTCCTTCGAAAATGACGTGTTTTCTTTATCCCCAAAACCGGCAAAAATACACCTGGTATACGATAGCATTATCAGAGTTAGATAATGTGAGGGATTTATTAAAGGATATGAACTCATGAACGACAAAAATACCCAGTCCTATTATTGTTTGGATTTAAAACAGACAAAGATTTGCATTTCACTAAACTGATTACCACCCAATAGACCCCTTTTGGTTACTTGCGTAGAGGAAAGAACCCAATCGTCAAACATTCAAATGGATCACTCCTAATAAAATTCTCCTCTCATCATTTCAAAGTTCGGATAGATCCTTTGTATTATATGTTCAGCAACGAATATTTATTGGTTGTTCACAATATGACAAGTATTTGCTATGTTTTTTTTTTATTAAGGAAAATAAATAACATCCTGTGTAATATCTTATCCGAACGCCGAAAGCCAGACATCTGGAACACAGAAGGCAGATATTGTGAGGGAGCCTGAGGGCGGGAGGGGGACGGGGCTTGCGGTGCGCGTTGGGGCGTGGTGAGGCGGAGCGGGACGCGCAGAACGGACGGGGTGAGGCGGGATGGGTGGGCGGGGAGGGCAGAATGGGGCGAGGCGGGACGATACGCGCAGAACGGACGGAGTGAGGCGGCCGGGGCGGGCGTGGTGGGCGTGAAGGGGCGGGGCGGGGCAGGACACGCAGAACGGACGGGGTCAGGCGGGCGGGGTGGGCGGGGAGGGCGGGGAGGTCGGGGAGGGCGGGAAGAGGCGGGAAGAGACGGGAAGGGGCGGGAAGGGGCGGGGCGGGACGCGCAGAACGGACGGAGTGGGGTGGGCGGGAAGGGGCGGGGCGGGACGCACAGAACGGACAGGGTGAGGCGGGGAGGGCGGTAAGGGGCGGGACGTGCAGAACAGACGGGGTGAGGCGGGCGGGGTGGGAGGCGGCGGGGCAAGCGGGAGAGCGGGGTGCGGAAGACGCGCGGGCGCGGTATTGTCGTGGCTGGTCGCCGCCGTCGTCTGCAGCTTAATCGTCTATACTTAACCGCGTGAGTCAGAGGTCCAAGTGTGAAGCGCCCATCCCTGCCCCCGGGGCACAGCCGCGCTCCGCGCCGCCCCCCCACCCCCGCCCCGCCCCCTTACGGTAACGATTTTCATGGGCGTGAGCGGAGCGTCGCCCGGGCGCCGGCGCCTCCCCGAGCTATCGCACCCCACCCCCACCCCCACCCGCCAGGCACCGCCCATCCACAAAGAATTACACCTGGTCCTCAGGCGACGGCGGACCCAGTGGCGTACTGCACAGTGGCGAGAATCAGCCCTTTACATTCGCTTCACACAGGACTTCTCCTTTAGTCCAGCACTGAAATTAATTTCAGACTTGCCCTCTGAATAACTGCCACTTGTCTCAGGCCTACCCGACTCGCTTCCGTCGAGAGCGAGCGCCGGTGGTTGGAGCTCCACTCCGAGTCTAGATGGGAGTGTCGCAGGGAGAGGGTCGCGTGTGATGGGGAGGGAAGGGCAGAGTGGGTACTGAGGAGGCAGCGTCTTCTGATAAAAGGGCGAGTGACCTTCGGATGGTTTTACGTACGAGTTGTGTATCGCGAATCCGACCAAAAGTTCCCAGTGAAGGGAAGCTGAAAATCGGACGCGAAAAACGCTCTGATCTGTCATAGGATCATTCTCTAAATTAGACAAATTGTTTAATATTAATTTACTTGCAAAACAAAAACCGACATTTAATTAGTTCATTAAGCATTGCTCACTTTTACAAAAAGGATCTAGCCGAATAAGACAGTAAAAAAGCCAATTAAAGTGAGTTTGTACAATTTTTTGAACCAAAATAAATTTTCAATTGCTTCCTACTCCATTCCTCCACAAAAAGTGTAGTTTTTTACTTCCTATTTTTAACGTATTTATGGTTAGAACTTTTTAAAAACAAAAACCTTTCATAATATTGTTTTACGAATTATATTCCTAAATTTAATAAAAATATCACTATATTTTCCTATGACATATTTTCGAAATTTCTTTTAGTACCAATCCAGTGTTTGCCTGTAGTTTTTACTAAAAAAAAATTAGGTGCGTGACATTCTGCAAATATGCAACTTCACAGTATTTTGTGACGTGAATTTTTCGATGTCCATAACAAAAGGATTTGCAAGAAGTTCAATCATTAATGATCTTAAAATCACTATTACATTTCTTTCGAATTCTATTCCCGCCGTCTTGCGTGTTCCCCACACTGTTCTCTACGAAGTCCGGAAAGCGAAAGATAATTCGCGTTACCTCAGAGTCATGCGCTCCGGAACAGAGGCGGTAAGCATTCAACCGCTCGCAGCCCCCTCCCCTACTTCCGAATGACGCCCATTCCCTCCCCGACACAATGCAGCTCTCGAGAGAATTTGTGAGCTCGCGTGCCAGGAGCGGCCGGGCCGGTTCGCGGAGCCATTGACTTGAGCAGCCCTGCAAGAGGACCTTGATGCCACTTTCTCTACCTTCACTGTATATTTTTATTTTATACCTGGCACAGAAAATTACAAGAGGGAAGTTACCTTTGCTCAAACCTGTCACGAATTGTCTTCTTTGTTTGGGCCACCCTTTGAATTAAATCATCAGAAAACAAAGAATGAGACTCAAATTCATTATTAAAATTATTATTAAAAAATTCATTATTAAAATATCTTATTAATGTTACAGTATAAATATTAAAATATGTATTTATATGAACGTCATTCATTCATCATTCGAATTCAACTATTAAAGTAATTGATGTCCATGGTTGATGATAGCGATGATGCTGATGAGATGAATGAGGAAAGGGGAAAACCCCGAGTAAACCTGCCGAGAACACACAGTAGTCATCACCAGCTCCACTTGGACTGTCCGGGAACTGAACTCAGTCACAGGAGGTGGAAGGCGCGTGCGCTAGCCATTTCACCACGAGCCCTTTCCCCGTATTGCGAAGGACAATTTCCTAGCTCCTACAGCGAACTAATGAAATACGTCGGTCTCTGTTGTAGCATATTTTTCCTTTCATTGCTGTTGAATATATGCTTTCCAATTATTTTCTTAACTAATCTTTTCATTTCCGTTTCGCAAGTATCTAGCAGCGACAACAGCAGTCGCAACTGTACTGAAAATTACTTTCGACATTTGACTTCCTTCGCCTGCGTTGCAAGCATCCCCTCCGTGCTGGCACATGTTCGTGGTTGTAGGAACTGCTTGAGATAAGCGTTTCTGAGGGATGGGATAGTACCGCAAAAGGTTCACCACAAAAACTATATTACTTGTTGCGGATATGCGCACTCGGAGAGGGGCCTCAGAGCATCCACTGATGTCACTGCAGAGCCTTTGACCGGGAGGTCCTAGGTTCGAGTCCCGATAGCGGCAGGATTTTCGACGCTAGCTTGTCAGCTAGGTCGAATTCAGTCGCTGTCTGGAGGAGAATTCTAGCGGCCGGCTGCTCTGATCGGTACATTTCCGAGGTTTTGCCGATCACCACAAGGCGCATGCCGGAGCAGTACTCTAACAAATGGGCCACGGACCGCACGCGATCTTTCTTTTCTCTTCCTTGTCCTATCTTCACCCCTTACTTACACACATTTATATTAACATGCACTACACTACTACACATGTTGGGAGACCAGTCGGGAGCTTAGAGATTTTCCTGGCTGGAACGGTGTCCCGCTGGTGGGAGATACCTGATTAGGAAAATCCCCGCTAGCCGATGGTAAGTCGGTGCCGGATCTCGCGATCCAGCGGGGAAAGATCACTCCCACCTTCCGAAGAAAAACATGCACTACACTTACAGAACTAATTACTCTAACAGATGACGCGCCCTATCGACGCATCACTAACAATCAATCAATCAGATGCGCGCAAAAATTGAGGGAAAACTAAAAAACCTATGGTCATTTGAGAGGTTTTGTTAGATACACGGATCTCGGAAAAATACAAAAACAAAGAAAAAGTCTCGATTGTCACAGAATTAAAAATTGATTGTGTTATTTGATCACTTCTAATCCTACATATTGCGCGTTATTGGATCCGACACAACTGACGATGAAACAAAATCAAAACAAACGTCGCCCATTGATAATATGTTCAGTATTAGAGTGCGCCGTTTCAGAACATGCCATATTTGGAACATTCTTGATATACAAAAATCTTTCGTTAAGTACAAATAAAAACAAAAATTTGTGATTGTAAAATTTGTGGAGATGTTTTTTTGATTTAATTATTTAATTTCATGCAAGGCTATACGAAAGTTGTGCGGGGTTTCGTTACTAAAATTTGTATGTGATCGATCAACAGATTTGTAGTTATTCTTCTTCCTTGACAAGGATTGGGAGCCAATGGCCCGTTCCGAGAATCAGAACTGCACCGTTTATTCAGCACTTGTTTATTTCTCGATATTGGTATACCTCTTGGATTTGTGGTAATCCATATATCCATAATTTTGTTCATGTGTATGTTGAAGTTCATGTATATGTTGGGGACAAACAACACTCTTGTCTTAATCCTTGATTGACTTTTAGAAGATCCGATTTATCAAATGGCATTTATCAAGTTTCCTGGAATCTCATAGCTCCCTAAAATACACCATAATTTTGATCTATCCATGTTGTCATAAGCTTTGCAATAATCCAGGAACAGCATGAACGTAATCAGATTGTATTCTCTGCGTTTCTCTAATACCTGTGTCAGAGTGAAAATTGCATCACTGCAGCTTCTTCCTTTCCTGAAACCATTAACGTCTTCCTGAAGAATATTCTCCATCTCCTTGTTAAGTTTGTATTTCAATATTGTGGTATAAAGTTTGAAGTTGTTGTCAATAAGGAGATCCCAACATAATTATCACAGTCTTCTGTTGACCCCTTTTTATGTATATTGATTATTAAGATAGTAAAAGAATTTTAATAAGGACCATTTCACCTGATGTCCTACATATTTCTATAAATCCATTGGCACATCATCCAGCACTCCAGATTTTCTATTTCTGTTTTTCTGTAAAGCTAGTTCTAACTAATCCATTGTTATCTCTTCATTATTAGGCATTTTATCAGTCTCCACTTCCCCAACATTGTCTAAGAATAAAATTACCCTATAAAATTCAACCCACTTTTGATCTGAGATAAAATGTACACGTGCATTATCTCGTTCGTTCTTTGTTTATAGTAAAAAAACAAAAAGGCGAGTTCTTCTTCTGAGTATCACAAGTGTGTTAATAACTATACAAGTAAACCAAACATCCCTAACCAACATCACTTATATTGAAGATTGGGTAAATGATACATTTGTTTAGAGAACAATGTTTTGTTTGTACTCAACGTGTTTTCAAATTACAGATATGTAAACTCAATCCTCAAAAAACTTCATTTAACAATAGCAAAATTCCTACGCACTTTTGTCCCCTACTACACAAGCAGTTCTATCTAAACGAAGATCTGACCTTTAGTCGCCAGAATTTAAAAAATCCTTGATTCTGGGCCAAGCAGTATATTAGCAAACAGTTTTTATGACAAAAAATGTATACGTATGTCTGTTCCCACTCTCTTCTCCCTTCCCCACAGCCTGAAAACGAAGTGTTTTTTTCATCGGTTTGGGTAACTTTAATACACACATTTCACATTTATGAAAGATTAATCATCAATATGAAGTTGCTCATAAATTTGCTTCATACATGTTAAAGAGGGATGTGGCAATATTAAAAACTCGTAGTGTTTCACAATGGCACAAACATTCACGACTCGTCCTCCTTCCCTCTGCTCACCAGGGATCAATGCTTTGGGCGAGATGCAGGTCGAAATCTGGCCTCATTTTTGTCTATAGATGGATATTCACTTTTTCTATGCGCTTTGAAAAAATACTTGTCGTCACGCAATGGAATTTACTGAAAAAATACCGAAATTCCACACCTTGCACTACCTTACTCGTTTACGCGTGGTTTTGCAGCTCTGCCTTTGTGAGAGAAGATTCGCCGAGGGACCAAACGCTCCTAAGGGCACGAGTTTCAATTCATTCACTACAGCTACACACTTAAGCCAATAACTAGGGGCGGATTTTAATGAAATGTCATTTTCTTTCTTTTCATTTTAGAACAATGCCGTTTAGTATAGAAATTAATTTTATGTTATAACAAAAGGAATTTTTTTAAAAATGTTTTCGTCGATTTCGTCTATTAAGTTATTTTTACGATTTACCGTAATTTTTAAAACATTTTTCGCTGATTTCATCGATTTTAATATCATTTTAATGGTATTTCAAATAATATTTATGAGATGCAATAAATGTTCTCCGCAGAATTCTTGAGTAGCCTATTGGATTTCTTTGCTCAAAAATTGTAATATCAGCCGTTGTATGTAATCTAAGGTTGTGACGCATGTCAGCGCCATTGTCTGTTCGGTTGATTTCGGGATAAATAGAGACAGATATTTCTTGGTAAATAACTGTCCAAATCAAAAGTTTGCAAGCTAAGTGCACTTGAACGAATAGAAGAACCCTCCATTACTTCAGCAAAATATACAACAGATTCAGATGTTCATCCGAACTGGTTTTGATACAAAAAATTACGTCATTTTTCATTGGTTTTAGGGTTTAAAACATTTTAATAGCATTTTACAGCTCATTTCGGGCAATCTTTCAGGTCATCAAAATCCGTCCTCTACTAATAACATTGCGCACGATTTTGACCCGCCCGGAATGTCACGCGGCGCAGGGCCTGTTTTTCCGGGCACAAGTTCTTCGACATTGAGAAACAGAAACTCGATGTTATGTTAAAGTGGAACGCAAATATGTTAACATTGTTTGCCAACCTTCTATTATTTTTGACATAGACACATCAATGTGAGATGGTTCACTAAAATGCGTTTGTAGTACACCCCAATTAAGTCGCTTGGATCATGATCCAAGCTAGTGTCATCTGGTGAATTAGTTCGAAAACAACGCTACCTGAGACTATCAATGTCTTGTCCGATAGAACGGCTCTGAGCTACTCGAATGCCAATGATTGGTTGATTTAGATTATTATAATCAATGAGTCAACCATCGCCCTCCCACCTTGCCGAATAACATCGCGCAAGCCCACCTTGCCGAATAAACGGCATTTTATGTAGTGTCAGTGGGTGCTTGTGATGAGGCTTGATTTATGTCGAAATGATAACATTTTTTAATTAAATCTAATTACAACATTATAAATTTATGAACTTAAAATTTAATTGAAATGATCCAACTGTACAATCGTAAATATTAATTTATTTTAGGTTAAGCGGCCTAAATAAAATCGATTTAATTGTAATTATTAATCTATAAAATAATCGATTGCCGAACTAATTGCGATTAATTTCTAGTAACTATCGAATAAACAAAATAGAACGATAGATTTAGTATACCGAGACACAATGTTCCCCGAAATAAACTTGTATTTTCCGCCCAGCGAACTGTCGGACATAACCGGTAAGTAGAGATCCTAGCGAGCAATGAGAGCACTACGTGAATCGTTCGTGGCAGCAAGGGTTGTCCACAGCGTTAGCGAAAACAGTGTGGCCGAAACTGATTGATTTTTTAAGTAACTTCCAATGTATGATGTCAGCTTAATTTTTCCCAGTACCTATAAAAAGTGAATATCTTTCAATAGAAAGAAATCAGGCCATATTTTGGCCTGAACCGATTGAAAGGTCCCTTGTCAGGATCCGCTTGGGAATGACCACCTCATCGCCTTTGAGACGTAGTTATTCTCCTATTATGTTCTCGCCCTTGCTTTGTAAGACGAGAAAGTATCGAATATTTGAGAGAAAAAAGTTACTGCTGTGCCTTGAGAGAAAAAAGTTATTGCATTGAAAAGTGGATAAATCTTAATCCTACGTCTAGTAAATTTGTTCGGAAGACCTGACCAAAATTCAGATACCTAGGTACATAAATAAATATAAATGAAGGCAGTACGCAATATATTAACTAGTGGGGCTAACAGCACATACTTTCTGGAATTATTTCTAAATGTGCAATTTTCGAAAATTAAAAGACGTTAATGAAAATGTTACTTGCGTCATTCTTTTAAGCATCCCTTGCTTTATCCGTGGGGAAAATGATAAGAAAAAAATTGAAAGTTTTTTTGCGAAAATGTGTTAGTTGCATTAATTTCACAGAAATTACGTGAAAACGACTCGTTAAAAAAAATTGTACATCAATTTTGGAGAAAATCAGTTGACGGTTTAGTCTCTAGCGTTGATCATAGACTAACGAAGAGTCAGACGTTTTGCCAATCAATTTTTGCCAATCAATTTTTCGGTATCAAGGACCCACAAAACATGAAGTCTGAATACACAGCGTGTTAGAGAAAGTAATTTACTAGCCAGGTTTTCAATATTGTCCCATATATTCGGCCAATGCTGCTAAGGATAGTTATACTTCTACAGTTCCTTAGATATATTCATCCATATAGAATTATATATAAATTCTATTCTTCGTAATATAATTTAAATTTATCTATACTTAAAGATTGTAGTGGTAAATTTTGTTTTTAATTTGTCAGAGGTTCTCTATTATTTTCCATGAGTTTGTTGAACTGACATTGCTTATATTCTGTTCAATGTCTTCATATACTCTTTCCCAGTCTTCATGTTTGGCTTGTTTAACTTCTATACTAATTTGACAACAGTTTTCTGTCTACAATGTGTTGAGTGCTTAACCAGGTTTTACAAGCAACTTTCCTTTCTCTCACTTTCCCTATCAAAGAATTATTCCACCACAAATCGCCTATTCCTTCCCCCCTCCCCCTAGTATGTGTGATCCCCCTTCTATTTCACCGATGCTCTCATAAGTTTGATGTACGGCATCTACAATTCCATCGTAGTGTATTGAGTAGTTGTATAATTTATACATTTCTTACTTAACCTGAGTTGTGTATGAAAGTTGTAGATGGATCTTCGAGCAAAAAAAACAGTATATGCTTTTTTATTTTTCGTCTTTGCTCCGTAAGAAAGAAAATATTGTAAGAGTGCGCCGGAAAAAAGCGAATTTTCATCAGAAAAACTCCTATCGCAGGGCCTTGGTAATGAAAAATCCCTCAAAATTCAGAGTTTTAAATGAAAATAGGCCATGTGCCATCTTATAAACGCCCTTTGCGCTATCCGAGGACAAAGTTCAAACGAAAACTTGGAGCCATTTTTGAGAACATTTAGGAAATGTTGAGGCTTTGTGTAAAGTACCCCCCCCCCCCAAATCTAAAAATACGTTTCAAATTCTCAGGGCGCGAACATTGAATGCCTGGTCATCTAATGCTGTGAATCTATGGAATGCCTGGACGTCTAATCCATGCTGTGAAATTATTAGCCCACTTATTTAAATGGGTAGTCTTTCATATTTCTAGCTACAATAGCCATATTTCACTGTTATGTTCTTCAGCGCATTTCTATGTATCGACATATTTTTATTTCTTGTTTTATGCTCATTGTAACTCATAAACAATATTTTAAAGCAGTGACCTCTTGTGACAATTTGTTATGTAATTTTAATTAACACAAATTAAATTTACAATTTAATAATTGATTTTTCACCAAAAATATTATAACTTCCAAATGATACCATAACGAAGGAAATTATGAACAGACTCTCACATCGAGATTGTTAAAAAAATTAAATATAGACAGTTCCAAGAAGTGTAATGTTTGGCAGCACATATTTGTGATCATTTTCCCTCATTATGAAGTTGAATAAGAGCAAATTTCTTTTACGATATTTTAAGAGCAATCATGAAATTATTGTCTTGTTAAATAGAACGCAATGGGCTTAATATTCTTTATATGACGTCGTAAACGATTATGAATAAATAGCGTTCGTTTATTTAAAATTAGAGATATATAATGTACTCATGTCATAAATTAGATAATTAGATCAGAAAGTAATCATGATCTTTTAGGAATAAGATTTTTTAGCTTCTATAGAGCCGTCTTATTTAATTAGACATGAAAAAAATAATCTATTACTCTCATCACCAAACAGAAAGATACAATGTTACAATTTTGTATTTAGGAGCACGCAAAATTTGCGATTACATTGTAGCAAAGCTAATTACATTTTCTTCCCTACAAGCAATTAAAATACTGAAGGTATCCATATTAAATATTTATTTCCATTCGTTTTAGGTTCATACTGTACATTGTCATAAATCGACAATGAACATTTCCAAAATAAAAGGTAATCATACTTGAACTGTGTGTAAAAGTCCGTCATTTTCGCAATTTCTTCTTTTCAATTTACGCGCTAGGTTTTGAATTGGTGCATTGTTATTGGCGGTCCCCACTACTAGAATGAGTCTTCTCCCTGCCCGGGTTTGCACGCAAGTTGCTCGCGCGTGGCTCCCGAGGTCAGTCAGAATGCAGAATGCTGTGCAGGCCTGGTTTAGGGGCTAGACCACAGACCACAGACTCACAAATAGAGGCAGACGGATGCACACGTTTTGCCGTCAATCGATTTTTCGAAGATTCAAGCACTCACAAAGTGGAAACTAAGGGTGCGTTTATGTTGGAGCTGCGACAAACGATGAGAGCAGCGATAAGAGCGAAGCAACGAAAACGTCCACATGGAAACAGATGGAAGTGTTCATGTTGACAGCGCGCTGATCACGGGATCAGCGCTGCGACCCGCGATAATAGCGAAGAAAACCCTTCGGTAGGTTTTCGCTGCTAGTATCGCTGTTCCGCACTCTTCACAGCTGGTCCACTTCAGGTGTTGTACATGTCGGATAACATGAATGCTGAGAAATTGATCACTTGTGTTATTGTTAGGAGTCAATTTTGGGACGAAAGGGACACAAATCGCCGTAATAGCTTCGTTTTAGACAAATTGTGTGCCGCAGAAATGAGTACAACATGTAAGTTTTAGAGGTTAGGTTACATTCGTTTTTCACTGAACGACAAGTATACAAATAATTACGGGATAACTGCCATTTTTATTGTTATGTTGTGTTGTGCAAAACTAATTGTTAACTTAGGTAAAGGACATAATCATCTGCCAGTGATAATGTTTTATTCTAAATCATTTTTTTGTATTGCAAACCCTCAGGTTTGTTCACATTGTTTGCCATAATCACCCATTTCATCTGTTAATGAATTTGTAAATTGCATCCACACCTTGTAAAACTATAGAAGAGAATTTATTGTAGTTGTGAGATATTGACCCAGAATGGTTGGGATGATTAATTCTTGTGTGCTTGCTGCCCATGGCACACAATGTGAGTGCAATTCAAGGAAGTATAATTTATAACAGAAATTTTAAAATGAAACAAATGAATTTATTTTTAATTTTGTTAGTTTAATTAAATGATTGGGATGTTTTATCAGTGAATAACTATCACTGAAGAGCAATATGAATAAAATGAAATGCCAGAAACAGAATATTTTTTTATTTTTAAACTAGAAAATATATTGAAAAAGAATTATCTAAATTATTACTTTTGATAGTACATGTATCTCATTTCGTAGCACAACATTTCGAAAGGATGAAAATTGAATGTTTGCAATTAATTCAAAATTGAAGTGATTGAAATCAGCTAGTCCCAAGCCACAATTTGGCAAAATATTGAGAGGTTGCACTCTACGAAGCCGTCAGCCTTCCAGTTTTGTCATAGTTTAAAATTTAAGAAACAATTTTAAATAAAACAAATATGCCAATTACCTTTATCACTTCCCTTATCTGTTTTCCTTGGAATTCAGAGTAGTTTTTACTTCAGAATACAAAATCATTTATTTACCATGGTCTTTGCAAAACTCAATCATTTTAGAAGATATCCCTTGTACACTTGGATAATATTTCATGAAAAACTTACAAAATTTTGGGAGAGAGTGATATGTTATTCAGTCAACATGAACAGAGGACACCTAAAATATTAATCATATGGAAATGTTTTTAACATTAGATAGTTTATTGTACATGTAATCTTCAGACTACATTCAGTTAAATTAAACAGGCAAACCACCAAAATATAGGCTCTTTACAGACACAATAGGAAACAAATACTGAGAATTCAATTAAGATTGGTAGAACTAACAGCAAAATTATTGTCTTAGACAATATTAAAATGAGAAGAGTCCTTCCTTATATCAAGACAATAACAATGAATTTGAAGATGTATTAATTTTTCTTATTTACTCCATGACAGATATTTTTCTTATATTACAGAATAAACAACAATAAAAAATACTACTTCAAATTAATTATCTTTAAATAAAAAATTATACTTCTCCTTTTAAATACTGAAAATGTACCAAACTGAAAACTGTTTTATAAGATGAAACTTGACAGACTAATAAAATATTAGAAAGTCTATGAATAATAGAAATTGGCAGAATGGGAGAGCACTGCACACATTTGAAATTTTCTGTACATAGTCACTTTTCTTCACACAATTTCACACTTGTCTTCACTGTTTTTATTTTTCATACAACCGGGCATAAAATACTATTATGTTTGTGAGATTCACATAGGCATATAGTACACAATACATTTCCTTTCCTTCTTAGAAGACCCATTTCCATACTTTTTTCTTAAACATTCATTCACATACAACCAAATTTCTTTCAAGAGACTAGGCTTCTTCTCTCTGTAAAAAAAGGAAAAGCTATTGAGTTCCTCAAATGAAATCCATCACTAACCTCAATACTAAATAGTATACTATAATTATAACCCTGCTGGAAATATACATCTGTTTCTCTTTAACAGTCAATGTAAATATGTTTATATGTATGACACTTAATTTTCCATAAACACTAATGTGCATTAACACTCATTATTGTAGCCATGGCAGCTTACCTTTATAATCATCGCCACTTCAGCCAGGATATCACTTTAGACAATTTTTTTACGTGTCTGACGTTCTAAAATTCTCTTCCTTATCACATTCATTGAAGAGTTTTTCGTCAAATGACGACGCATCGATGACAACGCCAAGAAATATATAAAATAACAATACATTTCCAAAACAAATCACTATTGAATTTGCTCGCAGTATAAAAACTTCGAAATACGTACGCTCTAGGACTAACTCTCTCGACTGCACACAGCTGTTTGCTGCATGTTGCAGAGTCGAGAGAAATTGACACATCTCTCTCACCAAGCATGCCAATATCAAGCCAAGAAAAATACTGAAGGTGTAATGCTTCCATTGCATAGGGGAATGATGTTGAGGTTGACTCCTACTGCGCTTCAACATAAACGGTAACCAAAAGTTCCTAAGCCAATTTAAGTACATATGGCGGGTGATTTACGTAAGGTTGGTATTGAATTGACAAGTTAGTTTCGCCGAATGTCCTGTAGATGTCTCTGGTGGATTCGGAGTGGCGCTGCTTCGCACTGCTCCGACATGAACACCGCAGCGCTGCGATTTCGCAACACCTACTCTCTCTTCGCTCTCATCGTTTATCGCTGCTCCAAACATAAACGCAGCCTTACTCACACACACTTAAATGCACTACTCACTACTCTACCATGCATGTCTAGAGACCAGTCGGGAGCTTAGAATTGGTCCCAGCTGGGCGGTGCCCATCAAGTTTCGGATGGGAAAAACGCCGCAAGCCGACATTTAGGTCGGCACCGGATCTCTCTCTCTCTCTCTCTCTCTCTCTCTCTCTCTATATATATATATATATATATATATATATATATATATATAGGGGGAAGAACACGTCCAACCCCGTGATAAAAACATGCACTACACTAACGGGAACAATGAAATTAGCAGTTGGCACGCCAGGAATCATTAATAAATAAATAAATAAATAAATAAATAAATAAATAAATAAATAAATAAATAAATAAATAAATACATAAATAAATAAATAAATAAATAAATAAATAAATAAATAAATAAATAAATAAATAAATAAATAAATAAATAAATAAATAAATAAATAAATCAAGAAGAGTCAATGTCCACCCCCGAGAAAGCACGAATTCCGCGACGCGTCCAATTCGCCCCGTGACATCCGCCCACCCGCCCAGTGCCACCTCTTGGAAACGGCCGCCGCCGCCGCCTCGTCTCGGGCGCTGAGAGCTCAATTGTATGCATATACGGCGGCTCAACGTGTGTCGGCCGAGCAGAAACGGCCGGCTCGCTCGCGAGCGCGCCCAACCGCCCCCCAGTGATTTACCGGCAATTGTTACGGCGGCCGCGGCCAAGGAGCGAGCGCGCGGAGCGTAGGGGGGCGGAGGGGAAGGGGAGGGGAGGGGCGTCGGCGAGGCCTAAAATTTCGCACTCTGGAGCACGTTGTCGACGCTAGGCACGGGCAGACCGCGCGATTACCAGAGCCCTAAAAGTGATGGGTCCCCGAAATGAGCTAAAGGGAAAAAATATAAAAAATACAAAAGTAAATTAGAAAAAAAAGAAACAAAAAGAAAAAAAAGAAAAGAAAAAAGAAAATGAAAAAAGAAAAAGAAAAAGAAAAAAGAAAATAAAAAGAAAAAGAAAAAAGAAAATAAAAAGAAAGAAAAAGAAATGAAAAAAGAAAATTAAACAATTTTGTCATCTTTTATAAAACGCGGTAACGTAGTGTGTTATTAGAACTGGATTCATTGTGTATAAAATGTGCATGTAACCCATTAGGGGCCGTCCATAAATTACATGAGACCATTTTAGACTTTTAAAGCGGGTATTTTTAATGTAAATACGTTTATTTGTGATTGATTGCTTTAGGATTTATTAAAAAAACATACTTTCTTTAATTATATTTATTTAGGACTAGATATGACTAGTATTTACAAAATAGAGCGGCTGAATTACAATGAATATTGTTGCACTTCTAAAAACGCTCGGCAATTTTTCTTTAAAATTTCTGTAAAAATACAGGTAATGAGACCCCCCTCTCCCCTCCGTAAGATTACGTGAGATTCCCTTGACCCCCTCCCCCACTAAAGTCATAACGTAATTTATGGATGGCCCCCTAACTACAAATTAATGTTGTTGCAAATCGCACGCGCTCATTGTTACACCCATGCGCGCAGAGTCGTTGTTGGAACAATGTGGTAGCATGTTTGCATCCTTCATCGCCGAATTGTTGTTATGTTTATTTATTTATTTACTTATTTATTTATTTATTTTACGTCAAAAAAACAGTTCAAACTGCGTATGACGTGTTATGGGGAAAAGTGAATTGTGTGCACATTTTCAAAATTCTGTGATCCCTACACTAAGTCATATACTACTTGAATTTTGAATGATGAAAGAGAAAAAAAATGTTGCTAAATTATTCTGCAAGAACCTTCAAAACAACCGTTGTGAATGTTGTTTCTGAAAAATGTAGTAAAACAGTTTATCTTACGTACGTACGTCGTGTCATCTTGGGAGAGGACCAGACATCGTTTGTAATACCCCCCTCCCCCGCCCAATGTCGGGAGCAAGTAGCACGTATGCAGGGTTGTAGATGATTTGTTGATTTGTACCATCGCAAATTAGCAATACGACCTGGCCACGAGCGAAAAGTTGCGATAAAGTAGTTCGTTGATGCATAAATTTGATTAGATACCTTTAACGAATTTACTAGTAATTTCTTCATGCGAGGGCGAATCAAAAAGTAAGTTACAGTTCCAAATTATGGCCATTTATGAAACTACCGACACATAGGCTATACGGCTTTGAAATCACACAAAGTAAGTTCACTTTTCCTCAGAGTCACCAAGAGACTGTAAACATTTCTTGGACCGGTCAACCAACGTTTGGATTCCGGATGCGTAGAAATCACCTCCAGCCCTACGTAACCACTTGGAGACAACTGCTTTCTACCTCTTCATCGTTTCGAAATCGTTGTTTACTTAGTTCCTTTCCCAGCTTACCGAACACATGATAATCGCATGGCGCTAAGTTTGGACTGTATTGAGGATGATGCCATACATCTCACTTGAATCGCTGCAGCAGTTTGGACGTTTGGCGGTCCGTGTGAGGTTATGCGTTATCGAGCAACAAAATCACACCAGTGCTCAATTTCCCACCCCTTTTCTTTAATTACCTTACGCAACCGGTGCAATGTTTGACAACATGAACGCATCTCCAATTTCGAGTGAACATTCAGTTGACACGGCAGTGAGCCTAGACCGTCCTGCACACACAACACGACGGTATACCATACCAACCTTCCTATCGAACGTGTCAGAAGTTACTGTAACTTTCTCCGCATTGGACACGGTCAAAACACACGGTGTGCTCTCGCAACGAACTAGTGTAACTTACTTTTTGATTCGCTTACATATTTACATTAACAATATACTTCATCATAGACTTTTTTAATTTTTTGATGGAGTTCTAAATTTAAGCTTTTCCAGGAACCCAAAATTGTCTTCACTTAATTTTAAAAACTTCATTTTTTAGATCAGCTACTTTCTTGTGTTCCGACGATGTGCTCCTTTTGCAGTATAATACTTTTTAAAATAATTCGCAACTGTTACACGTGAAACATTTCTTTCGGTTTCATAACAATCGAAGTTATAAAATAATTTTCCAACAATAAATTGTAAATTGAAGAGGAAATATCTGAGTATAAATGTGTATTTCTTGTAACCATCCTTTAAGTAGATAAGTATCGGACTTTGTGGTTAATGATCTAGCTATATTTGCTAATTTTAATAGGCCCTACTGGCTAATAATTCCATCCTGGGCGAGATATCCCCGAATTTGCAATAATTCTGGAGTATTTCCAGATCGTGAATATTTGGGTCGTTGGAAAATTGGTAATCAGTTCACGATTCTCCCTTCATAAGAACAGTTTAAAATTTAGAATAGCCTACAAAGCAGTGGTTAGAAAATAAAACTAATACAACTGACCTACAACTCCAACAAGACCGACTGAACAACTTACAGCACCGGATTCCTTCTTTTCAAAAAAGAGCAAACAGTTTTCTTTTTCTTCTTCTCCTCAACAATACTTCATGAAACTAAAGACGGCTTTCCCCATTCATTTCTCCTCATGGCAACGATTCTTCATTTTACATATCGTCAAAGGGCAGCAGCCGTCCGAGATAAATAGCTGCGAATTCTTTCGAGTGGCGGTGTTTCTAACAAACCAGGCGATGAAACTGCACCAGCAGACAGTTGAGCATCGCGACGCCACCGCCGCCGCCGCCACCTCCACCGCAACAATGGCACATAACTCACAGTTCCACGGTGTGCGACGGTAGCTCCGCGCGGCGGCCAGTGAGCAAAACACACAAGAACCCTGAAGGTACAGGACAACGACCCCCGTGCTGGCGAAAATGAGTTCCTTTGTACACAGACCTTTACACGCGCCGTCGTGCGTGTGGGTTCTGGTCCGGCTGAGGTCTGTGGGTTTGATGGGTGTGTTTCGTAGTGTTGTGCGGTCAAGGGATTTGGAGTGAGATGTATGAGCTGCTGGAACTTTGAATCAAAGACCAGAGGCTCAAGGCAAAACTGATGTCACAGCAGGGCCTTTGATCGGAAGATCCTAGGCTTCGAGTCCCGTCGATTGCAGGGTTTTTGACACTAGCTGGACAGATGAGTTGATTTCAGCCGCCATCTGGAGGAGAATTCTAACGGCCGGCTGCTCTGATCGGTAGTTTTCCGTGTTTTTTTCTGATCAACGTCAGACGAATGTCGGAACAATATCCTAACAAACAGGCCACAGACCGAGCAATATTGTTCCTACCTTGTGCTATCGTCACTCCTTATACTCACATGTACCACATAGGTCGGGAGGTTAGAGCTTGTCCCGGCTGGGGCGGTGCCACGCTGGCGGGAGATACCTGATTGAGGGAAATCCCCGCAAGCCGACGTAGGTCGGCGCCGAATCCAGAAGGGGAAGATCACCGCCACTTCCGCGATAAAAATACACTACACTTACGGGACCAGTGATCTTAACAGTAGACGCACCGGAAGTGATTTATCAGGACGTACAGACGTTTGTGATACCAGTAAGGAGGGAAGTAAGCGAGTGCCAAACGGTTTTGTTCAGGGAGTGGATGAGACGATTCGATTCATTGATTGATTGACTCATGTTTCCGGGCGCGTCAACTGCTTTGGTCATTAGTCCCGTTAGTGTAATGCATGTTTTTTTTCTCGGGAGATGGCGGTGATCTTCCCCCGCTGGATGGTGAGATCCGGTGCCGACCTTCCGTCGGTTAGTGCGGTTTCCCCCTAACTAGGACACTCCCACCAGCGGGGCACCGCCCCAGCCGGGACAAGCTCTAAGTTCCCGACCGGTCTCCCGGCATATGTGGTAGTGTAGTGCATGTTAGTGTAAGTGTGTGTGTAAGGGGAGAGGATAGGACAAGGAAGAGGAAGGAAAGATCGCGGTCCGTGGCCCGTTTGGTAGGGTACTGCTCCGGCATTCGCCTGGTGCCGATCGGAGAAACCACGGAAAACTACCGATCAGAGCAGCCGGCCGCTAGAATTCTCCTCCAGACAGCGACTGAATTCGACCTAGCACAAAAGCTAGTGTCGAAAATCCTGCCGCCGTCAGGACTCGAACCTAGGACCTCCCGGTCAGAGGCACTGCAGTAACATCAGTTGATGCACTGAGCTGCCGCTCCCGGTACGATTCGAGAAAATCGTCGGTTCATAATTTCCGATCTATCACCATCACCGCACTTTTGCCGTCACACACGAAAGTTTCACCGTACACATTACTCATTCGTCACTGAATTTCATTACACTCTTCAGCCTATTTATTTATTTATTAAAAAACAAAAAAACAAAAAAAAAACAACACCACACACAGTACAGTGTGACAGTACCCACATCCCTCTTGGCGGGAGATACTATTGACTCTATTTGACTCTATGCATGATTACTTGCTCACTGCGCGATCAGAAGTGACAACTGCGACGTGATGCAAACGATGGCATTCTAGAAACATCTATTCAGAGTGTCAGCGGATTTCCACTGTGGCTTTCATTGCGCAACTGTTCAAACCAAGAAAAGCCCCGGAATGTTTAAATTGTTTTGAGAGTTATGTTTGTTTGCGTGTGCAATGAAGTTACATTACAAGTACAGCTAAATACTCCTTGGTTCATTAGAAGCACACAACTACTGTCAGAATTATGAGCACAAACTATCCGTCAGACAACGCTCAAACGTACGCATTTCTTTTGCACTCATTTACATATTTTACCACCAACTGATCGTAACTTGGTTTGACTACTAACGTGTTAGAGGTAGTACTGTATTTGCAGGTGTATAAGACGCACACCTATTTTCAAGAAGGATTCATTCTTTAAAAGTCAACTATAAAATTTAACATAATTTTTATGAAAGGAGAATTGTGACCCATAAAAAGCAATGATTGTTTCTTGAACTTCTGTCGGGAGTCTATGATATTTTTCTAGTATGCATGGAAAAACCGTGCCTTTTCATAAATCTGCTACAGCATGGCGTTGACCCAATGAAATTTTCAGCATTCTTTCTTCTTGCAACACTTTTAGCTTCTGTGATAATCAATTTTGTGGAAATACAAATTCCTGTTTTTCAGTGTACAAAAATTTGATTTTTGTAATGCTATTTACTAAACGTTCAACTTTACAAACATTCCCATCCGTTGTATAAGACGCATCCTGTTTTATTTATTTATGTAGTCAAAAACAGTCAAAAACTGTATGTGACGTATGGAGGAGAAAATTATTTGCGCACGCTTTATTGAGTTTCAGAATCCCTTCCCAACAATTTAACTATTAATAGTTGAAAGATGAAAAAATAATTTTTTGACGAGTTACAGAAGGGAAAAAGTACGTCTTATACACCGGCAAATACGGTAATTTTCTATGCAAATGAGCAAATTTTATTCACTTTTCGATGGAAGGCACCCATAATACGAGTTTTTCTGTCGAAAAATTGCAATTACAATACTCCCTTTAAGTGAGTACGTAGTGGTCGAGAAAGTAAATATATCCGCGGATCGTACATAAGAGCATCGTACACTGGATACCACACTTAACGAGTCGGCGCTAAAGGTTAATGTCTCCTGTCTCTACATGCGGTGCGTGCAATAAAATGCCCCTCCGTATCACGGATGCAACGGTGACACCGGACTCGTGCCTGTTTCCAGCTCGGCAGAACGGTCGAGCTTCCTGGAATCCAATCTGCTCATAAGTCACGGCCTCCTGGACCGCTCCCCCCCCCCTGCAGACTCGCCCACCGGCTCAAGGCCTTCTACTTATTACCAGCTGTGCCTTGATGCTCTCACATTCTCTGCCCCATTTGTATTCAGGCGCATCCCTAAACGCAAGTTGTGTTCTCCGAAAAGTTTCGTCTGTGACTGTGATCGCACATCTATGTATTTAAAATACTAACGGTTTTCGCTTAGAATTCGAGTTTGTGCAGCCTCGAACGTTAAAGCACCGTCGATGTTCTGCGCATGCGTAGTTTGTTTCGCATCACTTTTGTGCACCTGCGCATGCGCAGAAGATGGACAGTGCTGTCCGCGTTCTACTAACGTAAGGTTCTGGGACTTGAAAGCTCTCATTGACAGGTTCTATAGCGAAGATATTAAATAACATATTAAAATTAATAGAATTAAGGCTTATTTGCCGTTATTTGCTCATTCCTGTGCTTTGCTGTGGGCGCTCCAATCGATATATCGAAATTCGTCGATGTTTGTCGTCTGTTGCTAGTGTGTGAATGAGAGTGTGAGTGTGAGAGAGAGAGTGAGAGAGTGAGAGAGTGAGAGAGTGAGTGAGTGAGTGAGTGAGTGAGTGAGAGAGAGAGAGAGAGAGAGAGAGAGAGAGAGAGAGAGAGAGAGAGAGATTAGTGGTTACCCAAGTAAAGATAGCATATTTTTTAAAGTACCAAGATCTATGAAAATACGAACTAATTAATTGAACCATGAACATCCGAATTAATTTTGTGAGCATAACTAACACTCATTGTCGGCACTTTCCCATACACCGGCTTCCCCGACTTAATCACAGTGAAAAATTTACTCACCAACCGTTCAAATCCCTTTTGAAAAATAATTTCTCCGCAAAATGAGTTAATTTATTACACCAGACACATCGTCTTATATTTAATACATCAATTCGAAATTACTAAGTTATATCACTTACGGACCTGAGAACCTTTTAGCTCCTGTCAACTTGTTAAGAAGATTCTAACAACTGGTTAAGAAGATTCAACCCGACGCAATTTATGGAGAATCTACGAGCTGGCCAAGAATGGCAAATACTTCAGCAATTTCGGCTAAATCAACATCTAGAATTTAAGAATTACAAAATATGCTTATATTTTGCTCAAAATATCAGTGACTATTGAAAATGTACAAATTAATGCAAAGCAAACAAATCTGACTTATCCAGAAATGCACACCCTCAAATGATGCTGACTGTTAATGTGCATTATTTTATCGCCGTCTTTCTCTTAAAACTATTTACCTACAGAAGGATATTTATATTCGTAAATATATTTTATCTTTGTTGTAACTTACAAAACCCTAAATTGAAATTTTGAGATTCCTTTAAAATTTCGGATGCACATCTAAAATTTCGGAATATAATCACATTTAACATTGACTTAATTTCAGAATTTACTTAAAACTAGCCCAATTTAGTAACACTGTCATCGAGAGCCTATTTTCTTTGTAATCTTTTCCCCTTCATTCTTATGATAGGACCCCTGAAAGTTGGAATTAAACACGGATTGTTACTGGTTGGTATCTTCTGCTCATTACCAGCTGTGCCATGACCCTCTGACATTCGCAGCCCTTATTTGTAACCCTTATCGCAGCCCCCTAACGCAGGCAATAAGAAACCCTGCTTTTGTTCTTGTTTCTTTGAAGAAGCGAAAGAAGTCTCTTTGTTTATTCAGAACCTGCTTTAATACACGGGGCTTCATATTTCGTACAACTTCTTTGATGTTGTGCCTAATTACAAAATGATACTCAATCGGACCAAGCGAAGAGGATTATCGCCGTAACGAATATTTAGCTTAGGAAGAAATCATCAGCAAATGGGCATTGTGTTACCAATCAAAAATAAAAAATAAATCACCAGAATTTTATATAACAATCCATTTTTTAAATATATTTATTTATAATATTTCAAAGTCATTTTCACTTGAGAGACATACTCGTACTTTTGAAGTTTTGAAGCTTTTTTACGATTACCCATTAGTTCTGCTCTAAGAAGCAAGTGGAAGTAATTTTAAACATTCCAGAAGGAAAAGGAATAGTTCAGTATTAGTAGAACAGTTACTTCCTTGCAATAAGGAATAAGTTCAGGAGTTATTTTTAAGAAACAAACAAATTAAGAAGAACACTGTGTTCTGAGACATATTCTGTTTCTGAGATATTTTACTATTAGGAATTGCTCAAATCTCTTTTGATGATGATCAATGGAAAATGGTAAATGCCATTGTTTAGAAGAGAATTAAATAGGAAGAAAAGAGGAAGAGAAAGAAAAACAAACAAATTATTATTTCGGTGAGAGAAATTTACAAAAATGAAATTGTTTTTCACTATTAGACGTTCGTGAAGCAGGTTATTAGTTTGTTAAAATTATTCGAAACTGTTAGATGACGTTCGTCAATTGAATTATCGTAGGCTTAACATCCTTCTATTCCCTCTCCCTGAATCTCGTGTGTAACGAAATTTCTTTACGTTTATGTTCCCTTACGTTCCGTTCACGATTGAACGAGACTTATGGAGTACTTATGGAATACTTATAGAGTACAATATTATGTGGTTTAAATCTGGTATGTGCGTGAAAATGTTTCTTCTCAAACTCACATTCGCATACGAAAACAGAGAATTCGTTATCGTATTGCTTAAAGATCAATCCTGTACTTGACAATACAATGCAACACTTGATCGGTTTGTTTCTCAACTAAAACGAATAAAATTAATAATCCAAAAAATAATTATATGGAAAGATTTTAATATCAGGAGATTCGATCGAGTCGAAATTCTCGTATCAATCTTCCTTTATTTTCGATCACTTTCTCTTACTTTGGTTTTCTTTCCATCTTTTTCTCTCCCTTTTATTACTATTTAACTCTGTATAATATATCTAATAATATAATTCTCTTTCCCTATCTTCTACCTCGTTTCTTCCTTTCGTTCAAATGGCTATACAGTTCCATGTTCTCGTAGTAGACACGGTTGGAGTGTTTCGTGATGAATTCCCAAGTGAGAATGAGACATCAGGTTACCCCTCGGACCTTCAGGTGGGAGAGGGTTCTCAGCGAAGAAAGCGAGGCTTGTGCACGCTGTAGCCCGTTGTTTAAAGAACTACTCCAGCATTTGTCTTGAATTGATTGGGGAATATTACGCAAACGGCATAACATTCGGTTTCTACTATTTTTATGCAGACAGTAGCACCGTTCGATCAGAACAGAAGACTTGTAGAATTCTCCTTCCGACAATCATGAAATTCGCCAAGCTACGTCGCAATAGCGAACCGACGGGACTGGAACTCTAGAACCGCCAGCTCATCGAAGCTGCAGAGCTTTAATACCAAAAATCTTTTAAAACTCGGGTTTGGATTCGCTAGGAATCTGGATCTCCACAGCGTAAGTACACTTCCGGTCTCCAGTGCGTTGATCCCACGCGTCGCTGTGGAACGATGTCTCGCTTGCTCATCCATTTGTCTCGTCGCCAGCGTCGTCGCAGGCACTTAAGGACAGACAGAAGGTTCTTGGGCTCAAAAAATGCAATTTTGTTTTTTTATACCATAAAATTCTTTGAACTTTTCTGAGCAAGGTAGTATATTTTGTTTTTTGATTTCGGACATTTTAAGCCTTTTAAATGGGCATTTAAATACCAGCGCCATATTGATTTAAATGCCACGCGTGGCACCAATATTGGCTTCTTTTGCCCTTTTCCGCTAAGTGAATTTTTTAAAACTTATGTGCAATTTTCTCTCGAACGAAACAAGATATTCACATTTTTTACAATCGTTTTTCAATTTGAGTTCTGGGTAACAGGCTAAAAAAATTATAATTTTGCAATTTTGAATAACAATATTAAATTAAAATAATGGAAAAAACAAGTGTATATAAAAACTAAAATTTTACTTTTTTTTTGTAATATATCAAGAAACAAAATAAATTTTAGCCTGTTATCTCAAATAGAATCAGTACTTTCATTAAAAAAACAAAAAGTTTCTACTGCTAACAGTTTCTGTAAAAATGGTACAGAAGTATGTAAGATTGTTTATCCAAAGTTAAATTGTAAATGTATATTTGTTTTAGGCTTATGTCAAAACTATCTTTTGTAGACCAGTGAAAAAAATACATAATGATTAGAAAATGGGTAATTTCAAAATATCCAAATTTCAAGTTCTTATCTTTATGCAATCAAAAGTTATAATAGTTTGAAATGGAGCAAAAATTGTACCAAAAGTAGGCCCAAAACGTTCCGTCTGTCTTTAACGAGAGGGCGTGAGCTCAGAGCCATCGCAGAGCAGCCGCCGCGGCCATCGCAGGCAATCTGCGGTTGCGCACGGAGAAGCGTTGCCTCGCGTTATTATGGTGCGTGCATATGTAGTGTTTGGGTGAAGTCGTAGACTTCCGCGGCCGGAGTCATGTGAATGATCTTGGCTGTCCGGGTGACGCCGCGTCGAAGGCTGTGTTGCCCACGTTTCGACCATCTTTTTCGTGGTCTTTCTCAGCTTCCTCATAACCAGTCCTGACCAGTCCTGACGACACGAAAAAGATGGTCGAAACGTCGGCAACACAGCCTTCGATGCGGCGTCACCCGGACTGCCAAGATCATTCATATGTAGTGTTTGGCGTTTTAGGGCAGGCTTCCGCCAGGTAGCGGTTCTCGGGCTATCAGGACTGCTTTTCCGTTTCACCAATTTTGTTACGCAATTTTCACCATCTAGCGGAGAAGGAAGGTATCACTTGGGGAACGAAACAATCGATATGAATTTATCTTAGAGTCTTCTTTCAGACTTGAGGATAAACTAAATCTACATGCAGTAAACCTACAAAATGGGACTTGAGGATAGACTAAATCTACATGCAGTAAACCTACAAAATGGGACTTGAGGATATACTAAATCTACATGCAGTAAACTTACAAAATGGGACTGCCGACATTACTTCCCCTCTGAAGGAAAGCGTAAGGATTCCTAGCGCTCGAAAGTTAGATACCGAGGATAGAGATTAACGAATTCGAGATACTGACGTTCCAAATTGAAAACGTACGAGTTGTAAAACTTCGAGTGATAAAAGTTTGAGTGATAAAAGTTTGAGTGATAAAAGTTTGAGTGATAAAAGTTTGAGTGATAAAAGTTTGAGTGATAAAAGTTTGAGTGATAAAAGTTTGAGTGATAAAAGTTTGAGTGATAAAAGTTTGAGTGATAAAAGTTTGAGTGATAAAAGTTTGAGTGATAAAAGTTCGAGTGATAAAAGTTCGAGTGATAAAAGTTCGAGTGATAAAAGTTCGAGTGATAAAAGTTCGAGTGATAAAAGTTCGAGTGATAAAAGTTCGAGTGATAAAAGTTCGAGTGATAAAAGTTCGATTTACAAACGATTTCTTGTTTAAAGTGTTTGAGTTAGAAATTTTCGTATCACATAGGTTCGAGCAACAGTGGTTACGGAGAATCGATAGCCAGAAGCTCGAATGCTTCCACCGCCCACGGCGCGTCCCGCGACGCAAGCCTCACGGCGGCGCACGCGCGTGCGTTGACCTGCGAAGGGCGTGGGCGGCGTCGCGTGCGTTTCGGCGCGCGTCCATCGCGGGGCGATCGCCGCTGGAGACTCATCTTCCGGCCCCGCCCCCACCGCCTCTCCGTTCCGCCAGCGCTTCCGCGGGACGGCCGCGCGACGCGACGCGACGGCTGGTTATCTGCGCATCTGTCTCCGCCGCGCCGCTCCGTTCGGCCTCGCGAACACGCGCGGAGCGGCGCGGCGCGGCGCGGCGGCGGACACAGGCGGCAGGCCAAGGGGCGGGCAGCGAAACGCGGTCACTGCCTCCCAGGGAAAAAACGGGTGGCGCTACAACAGCACGTACTTTCTCGCTCGGGCTTCACGTAAAAATATGCGAAAAGTACTCAAAATTTCGAAAAATTGTGCGTGACTATTTCAAAATCTATCTTTAAGGAACAGATTTCATTAAGGGAAAAAATCTCTATCTTCATAATTGTAGTTGTAGGAAGACGCCAAAAAAAATTATATTTTTTGGAATTTTCGGAAAATCAGAAGTCTCTTACACATTTTTCACACTATTAAAGAACAAAATTTAATCAAAAAAGAATGGAGCAATTTTTTTGAAAATTTAGATATCTCAAGGACTTTATGTAAAGTACTTCCTAAAATTAAAATATCGGTTTCAAATTGAAGGGGCCGCGACATCAACCACATCGATTGGGGAATATCAATTTTGGGAAAAAGTGGCTGAGTGGTTTAGCCACTAGCGTTGTTCACAGAAGAACGGACAATGGACGGATAGACGGACGGACAGAGACGTTTTATCGTCATTGGATTTTTCGGTATTAAGGACCCACAAAACAGGGATTCAGGCAACACCATGTGTTAGTGAATATTTTTTTCTAAATTCAGCAACTGGATTTATCCACTTTTCAGTTATCAGAGCCCAATAATAAGTGTTTCTGCCGAAAATGCGTGTTTTTTTCGCGCAGCATTACATAACTTTCTCTCAACTCCGCAGCAAGAAAGTAAAAAGGCTAAAAGCCTGAAAGTTTTCTCGACCTCTTTCGGAAATTTGTATTTGTAGGTAGCCATTGTATACCCAACCTGATTGGCCGAGATGGCATGTGCCGACTCAGCGCCTCGGTCTGATGGGTCGCGGGTTCGATTCCCGCCGTGAGCATGGTTCCTTAACTTTTGACAACGGCTGACGGCTGAATTCGACCTTCATCCCTTCAACCTACCGATTAGAGACTGCAATGACAATAGTGGTTGCTCTGAGCTATCCCAGTCGTCCGAAACTAATTGGGTTTTGATTGATTGATGATTCCCGGCGAATCAATTGCTAAGGTCATCAATCCTCAAGTGTACTGAATGTTTTTTTGCTTGAGAGGTGGTGGTGATCTTCCCTCGCCGGATGGGGATATCCGGCGCCGAGCAACCGTCGACTTACGGGGTTTTCTCTAACAGGACATCGTCCCAGCCGGGAAAGATTTAAGCTTCCGACCAGTCTGACTGGTGAGGTGTGGTGCATGTAAGTGTAAGGGTTTTGTAAGTGTGTAAGTGGAGAGGATAGGGCAAAGAAGGGGAAGAAAAGATCGCGCGCGGTCTGTGGTCCGTTGGTTATGGTACAGTTTCGGCATTCGCCTGATGTTGATCTGAGAAACCACAGAAAACTACCGATCAGAGCAGGCGCCCGATAGAATTCTCCTCCAGACCGCGGCTGCATTTGACCTTGCTATAAATCTAATATTGAAAATCCTGAAATCGTTGAGATTCAAATCCTAGGACCTTCCGATTAGAGACAGTGCAGTGACATCACTTGATGCCCTGAGCAATCTCTCCCAGTGAAACTAATTGGTGGAAGACACAGAAACGACTCATAACATCGACCCGCTTCTAGAATTCTCGCAATTCTATCTTCGCAAACGCGGAGGCTATCTTGCTCAGGAATTCTCCTCGACCTAGCGATTGAGTTCGACTTAGATATTGTGACCGCGCGTTTTACATACAACGAGAAACGAATCGTATTTTAACTACGACGAGAGTGTCGACTTAGTTTGAAATGCGCGTTTCACTCGATGGTAAAGAAGAGTAGAGTTCGCTACGGTCGTACGCAGGTGTGACACGATCCCCGTAGTACGGACACGTTCTTTTCAGCGGAGACAGGCGACTTGAAAAGGTGAACAGCCACAGGACGTTACGTAGTCATCCTTGCCACATAATCTACCATCTTCCGGAAAGCGAAACTCACCATTTCAGAGAAAAGGAGGTAATTAGATGTCTTATTTATGTGCATTAATTAATCGAAAAATGTATTACGGGAAGGAGCAGAGTAAGAGCAGAGGTTTGGGATACGTTGCGAGGCGAAATGGTGGATTTTTGTGTTATTATATATTTATTATATGTATTTTATTTTTATTTTATTTTTGTTTTATTGTGTATTTAATTTAGTTTTATTGTACATTTTATAGTACTTGTGTAGTAAATGAGTAATTAAAGTGTGAACAGAGAAATATTAAAGAATAGACACCGAAGGTGTTTCTCCAAGTATTATCTATTGGATTTTGAGATTATAGTATATTTTTGATAATTTAATTTGAGTAATTTCTTAGTAAGAGAGTGCAAAGAGTCTACATCCCTGAACCTATAAATTTGTATGTATGATCTAACTTTGCGCAAGTGGACCGACTGAGCTATTTAATCCAATGGAGGGCAAGTCATAATATCTAGCTAAGGTTAAAAGACCGCAGAAACAACTCTAAAAGTAAGGTGCTTACAAGAAATCGGCGTTCGAAAATTTCTTGACGGAAAGCCCTAAAAAAATTGTCGATTTATATAAACAACACGATTCTCAAAGTTTCTGTTCAATTGGAGAACATTATGTCCTGCCTCACCAGCCCAATGTTCGAAAAAAATATTTATTTTTTGTTAAAACAAATGGTGGTTTAACAGCATGTACTTTCTCGCATCACTAACGGTTACGCAAAATTAGAATACCGCAATTTCTGTCCATAGTAAAACAATTCAGCCATCACTTGTAAAACTCATTATCGCTCGTAGCGCATAGGCGCGAAAACTTAAGGTAATACAGTCGACTCTGGTTATAGTGAACTCGGATATAGTGAACTTAAGTCATTAGTCCCGTTTCACTTACATTACAAATAAGCATAAAAAGATTCGGTTTTAGTGAACCTGAACCTCCGCCATAGTGTACGTAGGAAAAAACAACGTCCTGGAAATTAACTTCCTCATGGAAAAAACATATCGTGTCAGTGCCACAAATTCCAACACTTGGCAGCGTGGGAAAAATAATGTCGCGCAAATCGAGATATCCCTGAAGTAGAGGTAGCGGACCGGGAATGGAAACCTTACTGATGACCTTGTGCAACTTAGTTTCACTGCGGAAACAAAGCCCGCGCCCTGCGTGGGCTACAACTTGCGGCTGCGACGCGCGATTGCTTGCTTCAGTTTCAAGCTTGGTGTTACTTGAGATTCCGCGGGACAAAGTTCGTTGTGTTCTACGTAGGTGACAGGAAGCGCGCAACTTCCACAGTCCCACAGTCTGGCGACACCCGCCGTGCAGCGCGGAAAAAAGATAAGTTTCATTAACCGCTTGAGACATGCCGCTACCGAAAGTATTTCGTATGTTATTAAGCGAGTAAAAGGGCCTTCGGACGGCGTTCCAGTAGTGCAACAGACAAGTCTACCTTACGTTATTAGAGACAGTGGACAATGCAAAATCAAGTATGGAGAGAACTCTGGAAAAGGATCTAGAGAAATTACTAATGAAAAATGTATGGAGCAAACAATTGAAAATAATTGATATTTTAAGGTCAAATAAAGATATTTAAATTTTCTGTTCCAGCTGTTGTACATTGCTGTATCTCTATATTAATAAAATTAATAATTGTGGAAAAATTCTATTTAATGTTGACAACATCGGATATAGTAAACCCCATAAATAGTGAACTCAAAATGTTAGTCCCCAGAAGGTCACTATAATCGGAGTCGACTGTATATCGAAACATTCGACAATCCAAAATATCATTCACACAAATAAATCGACTGAAAATGATACATTTTTCTGAGAAATTCATACTGCCGTCTCCCGGCATTTCTATTGATGCAATGCAACCTGACATCTCCAGAAAGATTCTAGCACAGAGAATTAGAGAGAATTCGAAATTGCAATGTTGAAAATTTGCAAAATAACGCTATATTAATATTTTTTAAATTGTACATTACCTTCATAATAGAAATGATTTTTTAGAACAGATTTCATTTAACTGTTTGAAATTTTAATTTTCTTATTAGCAATTTTGGAAAATACAAAGATTACGCCGAAAATAGGACCGGCACCACTTTCTTTACTGTACTTTCCTGTAAACGAGAAAAATTTTAAAGAAAAAAAATTGGAGTCGTTTTTCAAAAAATAACTGTAAGTTGTAGAAGAATTGCCTGTTTTGCGCCAAATTACGCAAAAACTACTCATATTTTTTCGTGTGTTACCTACAAAACGTTTGTGTAGGCAGATAAATAACAAGAAACAAAGACAAACGAATGGGTAAGCAACATTTGAAGATAAAGAGGTCTACGTCCAGAAAAAATTCTTATTTTCAATATTTATTGTTGGTTGGTAATTCAAAGTTGAGGAAGAGGCAAATTTCAAAATATGTAGCAAATAATGTTGAATTTTCTGTTTGTTTTTCTTTCTTTCTTCGTCTACTTCACTTGAAGAAAATGCCTTAATTGGAATAATTATAATTATTAAAAATGTATTATGATTATTTATTACAACATATTACATCGTACAAATACATTGTAGAATTAGTTACAATGTATTTATTTATTTATTACAATGTATAAATAATACTTTTTTTGGTGAGAGAACTATGCAAACTTTGTGCAAAATATTCACAATTTTTTTGGAACTTTTCGGGCACATTCATACTGTTCCAGTCCGGAACTTCGTCTTCGCGTTACAAAACTGCGGTAGAAAAATTGAGTTGTCCCAGCGCGAGGTCATACCTTTGAGTAGAGCAGCTGTCGTGTTGCCTGACTGGGCGCGCGGCGTCCCAGTGTAGTGTTGTGTTGTCGGTCGCTAGAGGTCTCGTGTTACAACACCGCATATCGCATGTCGTTTGTCGCTTCTGCCGTGATTTTTATGTCGGGGGGACAGAACATCGTGTGGTTCGGCAAGGCTCTACAACCTTGTGATGCGTGACAAGTAATCTTGAAATGGAAGGGGATAGAAAAAGGTATAGATTCCAAATGACTGACACTTTTTGTGGAAACTTCTCTTGTAAGTGACTTTACAAAAGGGAAACGAAGAATACAATAATGAAATGAAAAATAAAATATAGTAATGAACTGTAGCAGAAAAAATACTCTTGTACAAAACCACACAATACGTTATTCCAAAACATAGCATGCACACTAATCAAGAACAGCAAATAAAAGATTCTCGCACACTACGTAACAAATTAGAAGCCGACAATTTTTGTCAACATCATTAATTTTTAACTTAATTTATGAAAAAATAGCAAGAACTGGGAGGTTGAAATACTTATTTCGGAAAAAATATTATATTATGATCCAAGATTTCTTGCTCGGAAGTTACTCAAAGGTAAAGTTTGGAATTTAACACTAATTTTTTCGGCGACTTTCCTTTAATTTACCTATTGGTAAATTAAATGAAAAACCGATATTAGTTGCATTGAATAGAGCGAGAAAGGTAGTGTAAGAAAGCAGTTTCATCTGTTTAGCAGTAACAGAGAAGAAAATATTATTTCCCAAATTTGCAAAAATGATTGTACTGTACCACTGAATCTAAAAAAAACTATTTCACTTATGAAGCTACAACTTCACAACAGTTCCTTTGGGACATGTGGAACTCTGCATATAAAATGGCATCAAAATCCGAGACTGTTTGGTGGGACACTTTTCCTAAATTAACATGAAATGACCATTTTTCGGCGGCGGCGATGGTGTAGCGGTTAGCGTATTGGACTACTGTACCCAAGTTTGCGGGTTCAAACCCGATCGAAGCCGTGGATTTTTAAGGGCGAAAAAATCCTTCGTACGCCTTCCTTCGGAGGGGAAGTAAAGCCGGCTGTCCCATGTTAGTACATTTACTGCATGTAAAAGATCCTCAAGCCTAAATGATGCCTCTGAGCAAAATTCAAATCGCCTGTTTCCTCGCCCAAGTAATACCTTCTTTCTCCCATGGTTGGTGAAAGGAGTGTAACGAAATTAGCGTGGTCAGACGGAAGAGCAGGCCTCATGGCCTGAGTCTCGCCACGTAAAATAAGGCAAATTCAATTCAATTCAATTCAATTTTTGTACTTCTAGAGGAATATTTTGCTTCTCGTGTTAAAAAAATTGCATTCTAACTCAAAAACGGTATTAGATGTAAAAAATGTGTCAGTACATTCCTTATGAAACACGTTATTATTTTTCATTTAGAATGAACAGTAAAATCGTTCGGACAAGCGGGTACAGAGATAATGGTGTCAACATTATTTTATTTTTCACCATCTTTAAAGTCAAAAGATGAGGGCGATTGTTCCAGTTTTACACATACTAAGGTTTAAAAATTAACCGAAAACAACCGTCCGAATATTTTTGCTTACTCATGCACAGTAACGCTCTCGTCTATTTTATAAAATTTGTTCATTCAAATACTATTTGGATCATATAGTTCTGGAATTTCCACTACCCATTCGATCACATTCAACTTATTGATGTTGTACATTGTCGGTTAATACATAATATTGACAAGGATTTCATATCGTCGAAGTTTGCATTATCTACTTTTTTGCCAAGTTTTTCGCATTGGAGAGTTTCCCATTATCTGAGTTTTCTGCTTCGTCTAAATTCTCGATTCATTTCGAATTCGAT
>BLKR01006636.1:0-53458 GCA_011170035.1 Teleogryllus occipitalis | reverse complement strand
GGGGGGGGGGGGGGGGGGGGGGGGGGGGGGGGGGGGGGGGGGGGGGGGGGGGCGAGTCAAGGCTGGGCGTGCCCGTCTGCGTGAGCAGCCCTTCTTTAGCCCCTGCACTTCCTTGTCGAGAGACAGTGGAAGGCGTACTGGAGCACCTTCTCGTCCTGGCGTTCCTTGTCTTCATTGGAAATAGGTAGTGGTGGTGTTTTCTTAAATTAATTATTTTAGTTCGCTTTAGAAACATCAGTAGCATTAGCAACCACTATTGATTTACACCAGATAATTTTATAAATAATAATAAACAGAAATACAGTAACTATAAGATAGTACCGAACAGTTCATAAAAGGCCAGTACAGTACAGAAATAGAGTAAATTCGCAATAATTCAGATCAAATTTTCAAGACCAGCAATATTTTGATAATTTAAAATTGACTTGCAACCTTCAATTGAATTAAATATTTCATTAATTTCGTTTTTAATGTCAAGAGAGTTTCTTAGATTTTGGAGGCTTCAACATTCAAGTACAATATGAGACGTTGATGACATTATTCTACATTTTCGGCAGGTGGCTGGGTCTTTTTTTTTTAGGTGAGAGTGAGTGAGGGAGGAATGGCCAATTCTTAATTTTGTAATAATCACTTGTTTTTTCTTCTTCTTAATGTAGTGTTTGGGATATTCCAGTCTGTAACAGACTTTAGTACAACATGAAGTTTGGATGTTGAAGCTTTCCACTGGTGATCCCAAAGCTTAATAATACACTTTTTTTAAAGTTCTTGTATAATCATTTAAAGAACCATGTATATGCTGGTAATTATTCAATAAATAGGTTGCGTTTTTAGCAGTTAAGTCAGCCTTTTCATTTCTAGTGAATCCTTTATAGCAAGGCAGCCATGACAGTATAATATTAAAACATGTTCTTTTCTTTGTTGTAAAGATTTTGAATGTTTTGAATGTTTGGAGAATTTATTTTGGATAACTGCGAGTGTTGACGTGGAGTCAGAAAAAATGAAAATTTGGGTGTTGTCTACATTTTGGGTGCAGTATTCAATTGCTTCCAAGAGAGTCCAGGCCTCACAGGAAAAAAATAGAGAGGAAATCTGGAGGATGGCATGATATAATGTTTGATGATGTTGTAGAAACTACCGTACATCCACTTCCGTCGCATTTTGATCCATCAGTAAACAGATTTTAATACTTTTGATATTTCGCATTAATGTTAATATTCAGAGAATTTGATGTTAAAATTGGAAATGAAGAATTGTTAAACTCCAGATCCATGTTCGGAGTGAAGGTTTCCCGGTGGGAAATCGGGCGTAGTTGTCTTGGGAGGAGAGGTGGTTTTTCAATATCAAAATCTTTTTCATAATCAAGTGGTCTTTTTCGAAGGGGTCTTGAAAAATTTGGACGAAGCGTTAGAGTGACTACTGATGTATTGATTTGATGGGATGTATGTTTGTAAAACGAAGTCTTGAGTATGGTTGTCATGGTTTTTCGGTGTGTCATAAATGAAGGGTTCGAGAGCAAAACACGGTAACCCGTGGTTGCGAGATATGGGCAAGTGAACATTTTTGCTGGAAGGAATTTACATAGGGTACATAATGATGTCAACAGCTGGGGGATCAATTATATGCCATTATTTGGACTATTTGAGAATCACAGCACTTGGGCAGCTGATGGAAGCGTACAAAAATTTTAATATAAAAATTTTATTACCACAAAAACTATAACTTTGAAGTTTACTATCATTTCCATCCGAACCCTTCAAATATATCTGGTGGGAAGTTGCCAATCATTTAAAATTTTATTATTATTTTACGGAGTTTCTTGATCTCAATTACAAAGAGGTTTGAAGGCTTCGTAAGTTTAGTAGAAATTTACATTTTAAACTGCATGCATGACAAAAGATAACTAAAATTCTGTTCATAGCAAAGGCTGTGACTTACTAGGAGAAGTTTAATATGAATATCTCTTTGATTACTTCTGATGAAATCAGCAGCATTCAGATATTCACCATAATGTTAACATTCCAAACGACTCAAAAGTGTAAATAAAAAAGAATGCGCAACAAAAGAATGCGCCTGATATATTTAACGTATTAAATGCACCATTCACAATGTCCCTAATGTGTAAATAATTAATGAATACGTTAACAAATACATTAAAAATACTTTTTGAGACATTCAAAAACCATCTGATACAATTGAAACACTCATTTACACACCTGTTGTTACATTACATACTTGTATTACATTACGTGTCCTTCTTTTGTATTAGAATACCCAATAAGAAAGTTTGCTTTGAAAAATGACCACAAGTGTTACTTTCTAATATGTATATATATATATATATATATATATATATATATATATATATATATATATATATATTAAGGTATTACGACATAGAACTTCGACCTATGTTCACATTACACAGATTTCCACACTATAAACGTTCTGCATTCAGCAATTATATTTATATGTGTGTAATATATATATATATATATATATATATATATATATATATATATATATATAGTATATATAATGTGTGTGTCTGTCTGTCTGTCTGTGTGTCTCTATCTCTGTTGCAGTGTGTGTGTGTTTGTTGTAGTGGTAATCTTGCCTTAAGGCCACACTGAGGAAGCGCGGGCGGGGGCGTGCCTGTTGAGAGGCCCCCGCACTCCAGCGCCGCCCGCAATGCGCCCGCAGCCACAGCGCGGCCGCGAGGCGGCGGCGGCCGCCCCCGCGCCTTGTGCGTGTCGCCGCGCCGAGCGAACAAGGCGACATCGCTGTAAACACGCTGCCGCCCGCGCAGACGCCAGTCACGGCGCGCGATGTGGGTGGCGCCGCCGCCCCCCCCCCTTTCCCCCCCCCGCGACCCTGTCACCCGCGCCCCCACCTCCGCCGCACTCTCGCAACCACGGTCCCCGCGCCGCTCCACCGCCCCCCGCACAAGATGCTGTCGCTCTCCCATCGCCCCCGCCGACCCGCTTCGCCCGCGCCGCACTCTCGCAACCACCGCCCCCGCCGCGCATCTTCAGCCACTCTCTCTCTCTCTTTCTCTCTCTGACTCTCTCTCTCTCTCTTTCTCTCACTCTCTCTGTGTCTCTTTCTCGGTCTCTCTACTTCTCTGTCTGTTTCTATCTCTGTCGCTCTCTGTCTCTCTCTGTCGCTCTCTATCTCTCCCTGTCTCTCTCTATCTCTCTTTCTCTGTCTCTCTCTTGGTCTATCTCTCTGTCTCTCTCTCTTTCTGTGTCTCCCTTTTGGTCTATCTCTCTGTCGCTCTGTTTCTGTCTCTGTCTCTTTCTCTATCAGTCTGTCTCTCTCTGTCTCTCACTCTCTCTCTTTCTCTATCTCTCTCTTTCTCTGTCTCTCTCTTGGTCTATCTCTCTGTCTCTCTGTTTCTGTCTCTGTCTCTTTCTCTATCAGTCTGTCTCTCGCTTTCTCTCTTTCTCTCTCTCTCTCTGTCTTTCAGATCCAACAAGGCTGCAGCGACTCTGAGACCGGGAGAGATGGCTCAGGGCATAACTGATGTCACTGCAGTCCCTCTGACCGGGAGTTCGTAGGTTCGAGTCCCGACGGTGGCAGGATTTTCGACACTAGTAGCTTGTCAGCTAGGTCGAAGTCAGTTGCTAACTGAAGGAGAATTCTTACGTACGGCTGCTCTGTTTGGTAGTTTTCCGTGGTTTCTCCGATCAACATCAGGCGATACCGGAGCAGTACCCTAACAAACGGGTCACGGACCGCGCACTATCTCTCGTACCTCTTCCTTGTCCTATCCTCACTCCTTACACACACACACACACACTAACATGTACTACAGTACCGCACATGCCGGGAGACCGGTCGGGAGCTTAGAGCTGGTCTTGGATGGGGTGATACCCCGCTGCTGGCAGATACCGGTTTGGTGGAAACTCTTACCCTCTAGCCGACTGTAAGTCGGCGCCGGATCTCGCCATACAGCGGGGAAAGACTACCGCCACTTCCCGAGCAAAAACACAATACTACACTTACGAGACTAATGACTGTGGTAGTTGACGCGCCCGGAATCATTATCAGTCAGCAACTCTGAGCGGGATGTTCTAAGGTTCCAACTTCGACGAGGTCAGGATTTTTGACACCATCTACCTGTACATAGCTTGGTCAAATTCAACGGCTGGGTGGGAGAGAATTTTAGCGACAACCGACTGAGTTAGCTTAGAGCCAATATGGATGCAGTGAATCTGAGACCCGATGATTTAAGGTCTGAGTCTCTACGAAAACAGGATTTAGACATTATATATATATATATATATATATATATATATATATATATATATATATATATATAGCTAGGTCGAATTCACTGGCTGTCTGGAAGAGAATTCTACCGGTTGGCAGCTCTGATAGGTAGTTTTCTGTTCTGTATTTTTTATTGTCTCCGGCCACGTCCCCATCGCTCCTCCTCCTCAGCGCCTTGCGTCCCAGCGAGAGAGAGAGAGAGAGAGAGAGAGAGAGAGAGAGAGAGAGATACAGAGATATAGAGATATAGAGAGGTAGAGAGATAGAGATAGAGAGATAGAGAGATATAGCGAGATATAGAGATAGAGAGATAGAGAGATATAGCGAGATATAGAGATAGAGAGAGATATAGAGATAGAGAGAGATATATATAGAGAGAGATATAGAGAGAGATATAGAGATAGAGAGAGATATAGAGATAGAGAGAGATAGAGAGATAGAGATATAGAGATAGAGAGATAGAGGGGGTTGCTTCGCACCCACCGCGCTCTTCTTCGCAACGGCAATGCACTGGACGTCAGTGCACAGCGCCCAAGTCGTGATGTGGGCAATGGCACACTCGTGCGTAATAAACAAACTTATAATTGAGTACACCAGTGCCAGCGGTTCCTAATACTTCTCACTGAACACCACGTCACTGTGCATGTGCGGAGTTGTGGAATCGCGTCGTACGTACGTCAAGGGCTTCTAGTTAGGGTTTCTGGTTCCAGGAATGCAATTATACGCCCACGTTTTCTTGAACCCCGGAATACGTTTCCCCATTCCTTTGCCGACATTAGTTGAACTAACAACAAATGATGGTAATGAGAGTTGTAGAAAAAATTTGATAACCAGAAATGTTTGCTCCCATGTAATAGAAACTATTTACAAAACTTATTACAAATTTGATGTAAAATCCTTTTTGTCAAAATAACCAAACTCTCCACTCCTCCCGCAACTAGCAAAGCGAGGGCTCAAGAAAACGTGCGCAGATAATACAATGGGCTAGAACAAAACATGAGTACTGATATTAGAAATACTTATCATGCAGCCATCTCTTAATGTTCATTGCTTTCTTTACATATTTCATGTCGTCCGTTTTGTTCCTTTACTCGCTTCCTTTGATAAAATTGCTAAGATTCGTGTAAAATGTTACTTCTTTGAAAATATCCTCTTGTTGGAGTTAGTTTAATAATCCCGTACTATTATGATGATTTTAGTTAAAGTTAATGTTGAAGTTACTTTAACAATCCCGTATTATTACGATGATTTTTTTTTCAATTGACAATCTCTTAAAGTTAACCCATTATTTTCTGAAATATTTTTTTATTTTTAGTAACGATAAATGCACTAAAATAAATGCGTTCGCATGTGTGGGGAATAAGTTCAAGACTGTTGTATTTCATTGATACGAATATTTCAATATTCTTGGAAAACTATACAAGATAAACTACATCTTATATTTTAGTTTTTTGTGCGTTTTCGAGCAGTGCCCTTAAAATAACTTGAGTATTTCAAGTCATTCTTCGAAGGTACAGTTGCGATATTGCGTAGTAAGTACCACGAACAGAATTAGTTTGTGTTAAATTATGACCAATATAAATGCATGTACTAAAATAAATGAATATCGAAGGTAACTTAATGACACTGGTGAATTCAATTAATGTTTTTTTATTTTTAAAATATCGTTTTAAACTTGTCGAGCTACTACAGCACATACTTTCTCGCGTTATTTTTAACTTTTGCACGAAAATTCTGAGGGTTGTTCGAAAACGGAACCTGCGTTATTTTTTAAGCCTTTGCTGTATTTCGAAAAAAATAGAAAAACTTTTGAGATGCTTTTGAGAAAAATATAAATTACTTTTTTCTCAAGCAAAAAATGGGAAAAGTCATCGTGTTTTCCAAAAATTTTACATTATCTTATTTAAAGGTCTAATTTTTTAGAACAGACTTGATTAAAAGAGAAAATAATCAATATTAATATTTTAATATATTTACAATTTGTAAAAATACTGAAAGTTGGCCGAAAATGGAACCTAAGCCATTTTTATAAGCGAACTTTGCTCTACTAAAAAAAATAAAGAAAGCACTTTACTTGTTAAACGATATTTGAATTACATATTTATCTTAGAAGAAAAAAAGAACGAATAAAGTTACGCCAACTCAAAATAGTATTCTTCTAATAATATAATTTAATCTAATAAATAATCTAATTTATATTTTGCTAAGTTTGTTTATGCTTAAGGCACATAAAGAAATTAATGTGGCTCATGTGTATAATATAATATAACCAAGAATATCTCGGTGAGCAATTAAGAGTAACTCGTACATATATCAGAATTTGGCGTTGAACTTCAATGACTCTTTTACAAGTCATTTGTATTAACAAGAGTTACACTTACAATAATGTCTTAGAATTAGATTCTAAACCCAGTGATTCGATGATGTGTATTTAATAAGAAATTAACTAACTGTAATTTCACAATGATCTGATCCTACAATAGGAATTTCAAAGAAACTTGTTTCTTCCTTTTGTGTACACAAAGAGTCTGCTGGTACTTGTAGCCTTGCAGCTCACATCAGCTGCTTCGTCGGTTGTAAACTCAGAGCCAATTACTGGTAACAAAGGAAGTCCGTTACTCGAATTAACCTCGTGAAGAGGCGTAGAAGCAACTCGATGTGCTGTTACAAGTGGATGTAGTTGCTTCAGAGGGCCTTGTCCCCAGAGTAGGACAAGAAGTAGCTGTTGTAAACGCGTCTTGAAATCCGCAAGTCATTCTGTGTGTGTGGTGTCACCACAAGGGAAGAAAAGTATCCGACTAGTAAGTCGCAACTCTCTTGGTTTCATGGTTCCTTTTGCAGGGTGAAACATTTACTAGTGGCCTGCAACAGGGAAACATACAAAAAAAAGATAGTTTTCAAAAACGTTGCATGCACACTGTAATTCAGTGGTATAACGTGCAGCGTACCGGACTGTTGTACCCGAGTTTGCAGGTTGAAACCCGATCGAAGCCGTGGATTTTTAAGGGCGAAAACATCCTTCGTACGCCTTCCTTCGGATGGGAAGTAAAACCGGCTGTCCCATGTAGTAGATTTACTGCATGTAAAAGATCTTCAAGCCTAAAAGAAGCCTCTGAGCAAAATTGAGATCCGCCTGTTTCGTCGCCCAAGATAATACCTCCTTTCCCCGCTAGGTGGTGAAAGGAGCGTAGCGAAATTTGCGTGGTTAGACGGAAGAGTGGGCCTGATGGCCCGAGTCTCGCCACGTAAAATAAGGCATTAACTAACTAACCGCCCAAGAACCACAAATAAAATACACATCTTAATGAGATGTTATAAGTCGTACATTACAAAACAGCCATAACAAATATTGATCTAACATAGTGTAGTATACACGTACACGAAGTACAACCGTTCTTTTCATTCCAAGAATATCGAAAAAGTTGATATTTCAGCACGTGAAAACAAAAATATTGATTTCAGGCGGCTTATTCCTTGGAGTCCACGCATTACTTCAGCTGTGCCGTAAGCACTGGCGCACTAAGTATGAGAATTCTGAAGGTTCGCGCAGTAGATTTCTTTTGTGTACTTCTGATTAACAATTACTCTACAATGTTAAACCCAATAATCGTAATCATCTTGCACCTTTATATCACATAATCTGTATGAATTGGAGAACTGACTCTTATGATGGAAATGATTGCAGTTCTTTTGCGTAATACATTCAGGTTGTGTTAATTCGACATTGAAAAATTCAGAGGAGTTTAGTTATTTTTAAATTATTTAAATTAGTTTTAAAACATGTTTCATTCAATATTTCCGATGATACACACCAAAATCACACGTTTGTAATCGTTTAAAGAAGGATCAAAATTTGGATTTCTTCAAACCAGGAATTTCGGGATATGAAAGAATATAAAAAAATCAGAATTCTTCGAAGAAGCCACACTTATTGACGTGTTCCAAGAATGCAAGAAAAAAGATGGTATTGGCGATGAAGCTCTACGAAAGCTTTCCTCCGATCCAATCATAAAATTTCTAGCACTTTCTAACGTTTCGAAGAGTGAATCGGATCTGGAAACCAATTTGAACAGAATTACTCCTATATTGTGAATTTATATTGAGGTGTATGCAATACTAAATACTTTTTATTTCTTAAACTTTATATAAGAAATTTCTGTGATGAAAGTTTACTTTCCATACATTATACTTTTTTTCCAGTAAAACATGTGAATTATGAAGTAAATAGTATTTATTTATAATTATAAAGCAGAGAAGTGTTCCAAACTTTTTTAAATGCGTATATTTAAGGGGAAGTAATAGATAAATCCGGAGTTTTCTAGCTCTTCTAGAAGTTTTAACTATAGAGAAACATCTTTATTTATTCTCCTCGACTTGAATCAATTAAAATATTTAAATATTAGAGTAAAATATTGTTAGAATACCCTCCTCTGAAAGAAAATATGTCTCTCCATACTTGTGTAAATGATAATCGAATTCCTCGCCAGAGTTTCGGCTTAATCTCGCCGTGATGAATTGTCCCGATTGCTGCGTTCAACCCCGCGTATCCGATTCGAATCATGGGCATCCTCATACCAGGCTGTGAAGCGTCCTTGGCACCCGAAAAAGCACAGTCACGCTATCTAATAAATTCATCTCCTTCTGTTCTCGCCGAAACGCGTTGGCGTACAGCACGGAGGTCGCCGAGATTTATTCACGCAGCCGCTGGACGCGTCTTTCGTCGGGAAATACAGTCCGCATATCCTGCGAAGAGCAGTACACTGGGGACCGTGCAATCTAGCACGTACGGCTTCTACTAGTTTCCGAACGAAAGCGTAGTCATTCTGTATTCCGCTTGCGAGTTTCTTTTTATCCGCGTCCCCAATGGAGGTCCCACAATGTATGAAAATTAAAGAAATGTATGGAATTCGCAATGGGAAGGTATTTTCTCTCTCATCTCGGCAAGTGAGATTTCACCATTTGCCCCTAATCCAATCTTCGGACTCTATCTTATCCGGCCGATTACGCGAGTAATCGAAGCGGAAAATTCATGTTCAGCCGGTTCGCAGCGCGGCTTTCGCCCGGCTGGCTGCGGCAGAGATCCCCCCCGCCCCCCCCTCCGACCCCCCCTCCGCCACTGGCCCCCAATTCTCCCTTCCCCTCCTTCAAACCCTCCCTGCCGCTCTACCCGCTCACTTCCTCCACCACCCGCACCCACACGTAGGAATACTGGGTAGGCGTCACAGTGTGTCTACTTGCGAGAAGGTAAAAAATAATACGACTTTCATGAATACATAACTTTTATATTTTTATTACTTTAAGTAGATAGATATTTTATTTCTGCAAGTATGTTTTTACAACCTGGTAGCAGAACACTACAATTTACATATCACAATAAGAAATATAAATAAAATTTAACATTAAATTATTTTAAGACAATAATAATAGTAATAATAATAATAGTAATAATAGGATAAAGTGTTAACAATAAGAGCAATAATAACAATAATAGAATTAACTGTCCGTTTTATGGCTGGGCAGCACAATTATTTTAAACTATTAAATACACGACTTTTTAATTATACTGCACTTCACTTCACATCACTTCGTTCACAACATTTGTTCTTCACTTTTCTTTCTACTTCTCTATTGCACTACACTTCACAACACGTCACCAAACTTCAATACAACACTACTTCGAATATAATTATATATTTAATAAAGCAACAAATTATTAGTAATTTACACAATACTGATAATAACAATAGCAATAAAAATAACAATACTAATAATATTAATAATAATAATAAATACCTTTTATAATAAGCCTAACTTACTAAATTAATAAAGTTTACAAATATCATTAGTTAATTTACTTTTAAAACTTTGAACACCTAGAGGAAAGGGTTCAAAGACTGTTGCAGGCAACTTATTCCAGTCCATTATTGTTCAATTTATAAAGGAATATTTTCCAACATTTGTTATCTGTGACCTAAACTGAATTTTGTGCTTGTGAAATATGTTTTCCCTAAACCGTTTTAATTCTATTACAAAGGGGTGCAATAACTTTTCTCCATATCTTGTCTAAATTAATAGTTTTCTTAATATGTATTTCATTTCTTGGCAAAAAAGCTCACTACTACAGACATCTTTCGCAGTGTTCTGCTTTCATTCTGGTTGTAAATAATTTTTGTTTCCTCATCTAAATGAAAATTACAGTCTGTAATGTTTGCAAACAAAAATTATGTTGAACTGTAATGAAAATTGTTATGAAATAATGTGTTGTAGAGTACAATTCTATTTTTGGTTGGGAGAATACTATTAATGGTAATAAATACTTACAATCACAATAAAAATATACATGAACGCAAATGAAATAATACGTTCTTTTAAATTAATCTCTTTTAGGTTGGTCTGTATTAAGATATAAAATTAACATAAAGCTATGAAGTTATAAATGTAATTATTGAATAGTAACACAGAATTTAAAAAAATAAAATAATAACTTCAGGTAATGCATTAACGTAAGAACGTAGGGACTATGTAGAAATTGTTTAAATTATTAAAATAATCATCAGTACATTTTCTGTTGGGTTCTACTTATGGCTAAATATGAAAATTCCTTACAATACTTAATAATTGTTATTTATAAATAAATGTTCGCAAAAGAAGTTCGATGAAAAATTCAAATGTGCACAACAAGCAGATATAAAACACACTACATTTAAACAAATTAATAAATGAAATACGTATATTCTTTGTCAACTTCCCATCAATTATTGCGTGTGAAAAGACAATCACACATCAAGATCTATCTTACTTAAACAACGGTTGCTTAATGATTTGTGATTCATGACAACAATAACCATTCGTTAGAATCGTTGCGTTTTCCCAATTTTCTGCACTCCCTTTAATTTTTTCGGTGTTTCCATTCGTATGCCCACGACGAAAACCACATCTTCCGACTGTGTGGGGAGCCGAGAAACTGTTCCTCGCCCTTCCCCGCCGCGCCCTATCCCGTCCCGCCCTACCCCGCTGCGACCCGCCCCACAACGGTCCACCCCGCTCCGCCTCGCCCCACCCCGCCCCGCCCCGCCCCGCCCCGCCCAGCCCCGCCCCGCCCAGCCCCGCCCCGCCCCGCCCCGCCCGGCCCTTGCCCCGCCCCGCCCCCTCCCCTCGCCCTCCCCGCCTGCCCCGCCCCGCCCCGCCCCGCCCCGCCCCGCCCCGCCCCTCCCCGCCCCGCCCCACCCCAGCGACTGTCTGCCCGCCGCAGCGCTTAGGGGTTGACCTCCATCCCCTTCGGCGCTCCCGATTCCTGTCTCGTCCCCCGCCCCGTACCCAGGGCTCACCGTCGCCGCTTCCGACCGCCCTGGAGCTCTGCGTCACCGACACCCGCCGTCCCATCCCGCCCCTCCCCGCTCCGCCGCCGTCGCGTCGCTCCCTTCGCCACCTCCGCCGCCGGCGCCAATATCCGGCCTGCCCTGGCTTGCCCGCCCCCAGCTCGCGGCCTTGTGGCACTCCGCCCGCGGCCCCGGGCGCCCCCTCCCCCGGATATCGCCCCCCGCGCACCCCCCGGCGTCCCCGCCCACACCTGCATTGCCACCCGCCCCACCCGCCCTTGCTCGCGACGCTTCCGTCTGGTCTTTCGCCAGAACTATCCTCAACTCGGGGTAGGTTACAAGAGTTACTACTTTTATTTCCTTCTTATTGCTACAAATTGCTGTTGTTATTAATATTTTATTGTTTTAATTCGATTTCGTTCATTTACCCAAGTTGATCCGATTTTTATATCAATATTTCGTCCTTAAGTCAGGAAGTATAACACTTCAAAAAATATTGACAGATGTAGTTCTCGTGAGCTAAAGAATATCAACAAAGCGTTTTAAGCTAAAAAACACACAATTTATATCGTTATAATTAAACAAATAATTATTAAATATTATTGTAATTACTTTTATTGAAACTCTTATTATTGTAATAATTATTGTAATTATTTTTATTCTTGATGTTATACTTTCAATACATTGTATTGTTTTGAGTTTGTAATCAATCTCCACTGGATCAAACTCATTGTGGTTCAGAATTCTATTATTCATCCATCTACCTATCGTCACGATGTACTAGTCCTACTTCCCATGGCTCATATCTGATAACGAAAACCTTAAATAACAAAAAAAAACCTGAAAACTATTGAGCAGAGCAGCCGTCTCCTAGAATTCTCCTCCAAGTAGTGGCTGAATTCGACCCAGTTATCCAGCTGGTGACGAAAATCCTGTGGGGACCATCGCCACTGTCGGGACTGCAACCCTCTGACCTCCCGGTCAGAGGCACTGTAGTGACATCAGTGGGTGCCCTAAGCTACTTCAGCCGGTTTTCCTTCTCGAATGACGTTTTAGTTCCCTCTGACAGTTGTTAGAAGCCTGTTCGATTTTCACCGTTCAGAAAATCTATATCTTATAGCAATCATCAAACACTTTTTTTACACTGCCTCCAACGGTCTTCTTTGACCATGATGACATCCATTTCTGGTGACCTTTTTCCCTTTCCTGGCACGATTTTCTGCGACGTAGATTCCTAAATTCTCTCTGCAAATATCTGGAAACGTGTTTTCCTGCGAATAATCAGGACCTTTCTAAAACAGTTTTCAGTTTCACATTTTTATTTCTTTCAGAAAATCTGTCTCGTATCATTTTCTCTTTCTTTTCTCCCGTTTTTAGCATGTTTTGTTAAAGTTTTGTAACTCGCTTTTTATAACGTTATTCCTCTATTACTATACTTTATTACATTCTTCTTTTCTATTATATCTTTTTTGTCTTTAAATAATGAAGAATTCCTTTGAAATATATATTTTCAGAGTGATATTTTGTTATCATTCGTAAATTTCCTTTCCTTTCCAAAAAATACTGTCAAACTCTTCCTCCTCTGTTTCCTAATCAACCGCCGATACACCCATACAAGTGTGAAAATTAGAACTATGTTCATCCACTTTCTGTTCACTTCGAAAACAGAAAAACCAGCAAAGGTGGCTAAGGGCATTAACAGATGTCACTACATTGCTTCTGACCGGGGAGTACTAGGTTCGAGATCGAAGGCAGGATTTTCAACAGAAGCTTGTCAGTTACGTTGAGTTCAGCCTCTGCAGAAAAGAATTCTAGCGGCCGGCTGCACTGATCGGTAGTTTTACGGGGTTTCTCCGATCAACGCCAGGCGAATGCCGGAGCAGTACCCTAACAAACAGGCCACGAACCGCGCGCGATCTTTTCTTCCTCTTCCTTGTCATATCCTAACTCCTTACTTATACACCAACACTCACATGCACTACGTTACCATACTTATCGGAAGACCATTCGGGACCGTAGAGCTTGTCCTGTCTGGGGCCGTGCCCCGCTGGTGTGAGATACCTGGTTGGGGAAAATCTCTTCAAGCCGACGTATATCGGCTCTGGATCTCGCCAGCCAGTGGGAATAGGTCACCGCCACATCCCGCGAAAAAAAATCTCTTACGGAAAAAACACCCTTAGCAGTTGCTGAGCCCGGAAAAATTATTCATCCAATTAATCGAAAACCGCGAAAAACTATGGGGAAGAACCTGTGCACATTTTCATGAAACTCGGAGTGTTTTCCCTCACTACGTTACGTACTGTAAGTTAAATAATGAACAAGAGACACACGAACGTATGTGACAAACTTTGAAAAACAAAATTAATATTCCTTCCTGCGTAAAAGAAACTACCTCTCCTAGTGTTCTGAATTGCGACATGAGCTTTTTTCACCACATTTGAAAAAAAAAACTATCCACTTGATCGTGATAAAAACCTCTCTTTGCTTCGACTCCCCTTGTCCTCCCAACCGTTTCATGTATTCTGTCCTCTCCATCCATCGACCTCACCACTAGATGACCGCCACCATTCCTCCCCTCTATCGTTTGCAATGACCTTCCCACACCAGCGCCCCTCACTGAAAATTACTCGCCCCACCCTCGTAGTTAGGGCGCGCGCCACATCGCCCGCCGTTAAGTATATTGGTTTTGCTCCATGGGCGGCGGTGGCGGCGGCGCGGCGGCTGCAGGAGGCCGTGGCAGGCCCGCGCTCAAATGGGTTTAATTTAAAATTCGGTCGTCTAATTCTGTAATTATGGATTGTCCCTAATACGCCCTACAATAAATGTTTATAATTTTCTTTAATTTCCTTTCGGATAGTTCTCACACATGGCGAAGTTTCAGAAATATGGAGATTCTTGTGGAAGATAGAGGCTACAAATGTTTTTTTGCTTGTATGGCGTTTTTTTGTGCGTCGAGAGGATGCCTACGGTAATTTTCCTTTCGCTTTAGCTTCGGTTGAAGTTAACATCAATTTTCATTGGGGGGTTAAAAATAATAAAAAAATCTTATTTGAGTTATACTAAAAAGTAAGAATATTTTGTTATAAAATGCTCTCATGATTAATAATTCGCAAATTTATAATGCGGCGATAGAAGCAAAGAAAATCAGAAATCAATGGATGTATCCTACTTTTTTTAAAATAGTATTTCCTTATGTATCTCTATTTCTTTTATAAGCACGTACAGCATTTGAGTGTTCTTAATTTAATAAAATGTTTTGTTGTTTGAAGTTTAGTATTTTTTAATTAAATGGATATTATGAAATCCTATTTGGTTGCTGATGTAAGTTAATGAAAATTAAATGGAACATCAAATAACATGCAATTTTAAAGAATAGTGTAATCAAGTATTGATCAACTGCAGAATGCGAAAGTTAAATATTTGATGTGTTAATTTTACTAATTAAAATGATCCAAACTAAATCTGTATTTGAATACATTCCCTGATATTGCAGCATGCTATTTGCTTTAAATTTGTTATGGGCAGTTCTAAAAAGATATAGAATGGTTACTGTGTGATTAAGTTTGTCGCAGAAAATTATATGAATCACAAAGAAAGAAATATTTTATGATATATATTTTTCTAGCAGAAACTGAGCCAATATCCCGAATTGTGATATGGTGAATCATTGTTGTACTGTTTGGTGAAAAGATTTCTTTACTAGGATTCAATTTCAAATATTTGTGACAACCTCTCCTACGGAATACAGCATCCTTCCAAGAAAGAATTGAACGTTTATAAAAGTCTCAATTTGTAGATTATGGCATGAAAACTAATTATATCTCACACATCCCAGTTTTAAGAGCATATGACGCATCGTATTTGAGTTTGTATATTGGTATTTCGTGTTTGTAACGTACATTGGGAGTTGAATGCGCGCCCAACTTCTTTATATCATAATCTTTGAAAGTGTACCTTTTTCGTTTTACATGTGCTTCTGGCACCCCTGGGGAATAGTTTCCTGCACAGAACTCTCGTGGAGTTGTGTGTCGATTATGCCTTATAAAGAGTACAAAATCGTCATCTCTCCGTAGCGTATTTTATATCGAGGGGATTACCTTATATCGAGTTATTACCTTCTAATGGACGCTACGTACATGATTTAATTGCGGGTGTATTTGAAAATGAGCAAGAGTCACAAGTTGCATTGCTCCGCGTAATTGTCTCAACATAGTATCACAGTTTCCATACGAATATTGTGGTATTACTTTAAGGATACCACTAATTTTTCACATCATAAAGAATATTATTAATTTTCCTGAAAGCTTTTCGTTCTTATACTAGATCTTCCAGTATATCTATAGCTATGAAACCATACTACCATGTGTTTTAATGATATCTAGAATGTTATTAGCTTATCATCAGAGGATGCCATCACCAACCAGAAAAAGCAGGAAGCATTTAAATAATAAAATTTGAGATATTGCCGAAAATATCAACACGAAAGATCAATACTCTTTACATAAGCCACCTTCTTTACTAATGGTGTCCATGTTACTAACGGTCTCACTACTATCGGATGTGTGTAATTCGCAATTATGAACCAACAGATTGAAATCCTGTTGGGATGTTTTACTTTGTTGCTAAGAACAATTGTACTTCACAAGCTACTATTCTTTCCTACAATGAGATCAAATTGATGCGGATTTAAATCGGACGAAAAAGTATTTTATAAGTCCTTCCAACCCTATTTGTTTCAGATATTCATCTTACAACACCTCATTCGATAGCACAGAGATTTTCATTTTCATGAAGCCATTTTTACCCACAGACACAAATGTGTTGGTTTAATCAGTAGAGCATGATAGTGGATTATAATGGTAGATAATAAATCTATCCAGCGTGCAGAGGAAACGATTGCGATAAAAAATACATTACTTTTTAAACGACATTCAGATAAACTATATAATCGCCTTGAATGGAAAGAATGAACGAATAAAATTACACCTCTTCAACATAAAATTTTACAATCATCTTTATATTAGCATGCTTATTTTACTGCCCGTTATAGAACTATTTCTGTTTTGCACGTTGTTTCCGTGTTTATCGAGAAGCTAATGAATTTCAAGGAAAGATGACATCTACAATGTTCCTTCGGTCGTACTCAATCTGATCTGTGTGCGGTCGTCCGCCACGTGATTAAGATTAATGCTGGTGGGGGTGGAGGGGGGTGCGGTGCACGTGCGATGTCCGCGCTTGTTGCGTGCAGCATTGTGCGTGCTGCAAAGCGTGAATCGAGCGGCACACTTCCGACGCCCCGCCTGCTACTATTGTAATTTCCGTGGAGAACATTTGTCATATTAACCACTAGCCCGAAGAAATATAAAGGATTATTTTCAGTTCTAATCAACGAATAATCTCACCTAAGCTTATTGAATTGAATTATGTTACATTTGAAAAACATCAGGTTTTGAAATATATTTATGCTTTATCGCTACACAAACTATCGTTTGTTTGGTTGTTTTAGCATCGTGTTGGGCAATTTAGCTGTTTAGTCAAATAATTTGTTTATGCACTCGGGTATTTAAATGCATAATATCCCATAAAGGGGCAATTTTTGAACTTATTTTCCACAAATATGATTCTTGTTTAATACAAAGTTTTAGGATTATCCATTTCAGCTAACGTCTGAATTTACGAAACTCCCATACGTTTCATCATAAACATTGGAATACAAATGTTCCAAAACTCCTTGGCCTCATATTGACTGTCAGGGCAATCTGTCATCTTTCGCGAGATGAATACTCTAATTTAAACGAACATTGAAGTTAATCGTAATTTTTACAAAGTTGATCAACTTGATTTGAATCGTAGCATCGTATCTTGTTACAATATTTGATTGGTTATTAAACTCGCTCTAAGGGCCTCGTTTGATATTTCTCTAATATTGTATTGTAGTTAGATGCTTTTCGATACTATTGATTCCCTAAGGCTCTTATCCTGCCGACTGCCGGTTACCCCTTACGACCTGATGGGATGCATATTCGACCACACACTAGACACCATCGCACTTGCGGGATTCTCTGATCTGGGGTCAGCGAAACGCGAGGCCCTCCGCAACAACACACACAAAGAACAAACAATCATGAGAGACAAAGGACAAACAATCATGCCCCAGGCGGGACACTATCCCACCACTCTTCGGACCGAAGCGCTGAGTCCGTACACGCTCTTCGCCACCTCGGCCATAAAAGTCGCCCTTTTCCTTACTTATTTCGTAAATATTATTGATGCAGACCTTTAAAAAACGTATAATACACCGAGGAGCGGTAGCTCAGTGCATCAACTGATGTCACTGCAGCACCTCCCACCGGGAGGTCCTAGATTCGAGTCCTGACGGCGGCAGGATTTTCGACACTAGCTTTTCAGCTAGGTCGAATTCAGTCCATGTCTGGAGGAGAATTCTAGCGGCCGGCTGCTCTGATCGGTAGTTTTCCGTGGTTTCTCCGATCAACACCAGGCGAATGTTGGAGCAGCATCCTAACAACCAGGCCACGGACCGCGCGCGATCTATCCTTCCTCTTCCTTGTCCTATCCTCTCCCCTTACACACACTCTTACACTAACATTCACTACACTACCACATATTCCTGGAGACCGGTCGGGGGCTTAGATCTTGTCCCGGCTGTGGCGGTGCCCCGCTGGTGGGAGAGTTCTGGTTAGGGGGAAATCCCACTAGCTGACGTTAGGTCGGCGCCGGATCTCACCATCCAGCGGGGATCACCGAAATCTCCCGAGGAAAAACATGCACTACACTAACGGTACTAATGACCAAAGCGGTTGACGTGCCCGGAAACACGAAAAAATCAATCAATCACTATAACACCAAGTTGCCAGACGGAAGGTTAAGAGCAAAACAAACTATACGACAAAAAGAGCACGCCTCCTTGCGAATATAACGAAACCTGCAGCATCTATTCCGAACACGAACGACTCATTGCTTCTTCACCTATTGAATACAAAAAAAAATTGAAAAAAATGTCCGTTGCGTGCGTACGCTCACGCAACCGTGCGTCCAATGTGCGTGCCGCAACGGTGCCCGTCGATTCGCGCGCGGCGACGCACGGCGACCACCCCCACCCCTCCTCACCCCGCCCCCGCCACCTCCGCCGCCTATCAGCTGAAAATCGTCGCGAGGCGCCGTAAAAAACGTAATAAAGTTTGGAGCGACTTCTGAAAAAACCGTCGTCGCCGTAAATATCGGCGGCCTGGAAAATTCCATTTCGAAGCGCCGCGATTCGCGCCGCGCCCGCGAGCGGCCGCGCGGAGGAGGAGGGGGGCGACGGGGGAGGGAGGGAGGGGAGGTGTCGCCCGTCAAGGGCGTCGACGGATGACAATTTTGCCGTCGCCAGCGCCCGTCGCCCGTGTCAGGCAAAAGCGAGACGCAGGCGCGGGGGATGGGGTTGAAAGGGGGGGGGAGAGGTTTGAGGTGAAGGGTGGTGAGGGATTGGGAAGGGGAGGGATAGAGGGATATGAGGGCCGGTGGGCGAGGGTGGGGGTGAGAAGTATATTGATGTGGGGGGTGGGAAGAGATTGGCAAGGTAAGGTTAGGGGAATGAGTGAGAGGGAGAGGTGAGGGCGGTCGTGGGGGTAGGATAAAAGAGGGTGGGAATTGGTAAGGTGATCGAGTGGTTGTTATTCAGAGAGGATGAGTGGTAAGGGCGAGAGTAAGCTGGAGGTGTGCGTGGGTAAGCAGGTGTGTCTGACAGAGCGGGAGAGCGAGACAATACGAGGCTGTGGGGGTAATAGTTGGTGGTAATGCGCAGGGATGTCTGAGAGAGTGCAAAGTTGAACGGGCAAAAGTGGCCGAGCGAGAATGGGTGTGCGAGTGTGGGCGTGCGAGACTGCGAGAATGGGCTGCGAGAGGGGCCGAGTGAAAGTTGACGTCCGAGAGTGTGCGTGCGAGAGTGTTTGTGCGAGAGTGTTTGTGCGAGAGTGTGCGTGCGAGAGTGTGCGTGCAAGAGTGTGCGTGCGAGAGTGTGCGTGCGAGTGTGCGTGCGAGAGTATGCGTGCGAGAGTGTGCGTGCAAGAGTGTGCGTGCGAGAGTGTGCGTGCGAGATTGTGCGTGCGAGATTGTGCGTGCGAGAGTGTGCGTGCGGGAGTGGGCCTGCGAGAGTCGACGCGCGAGAGTGGCCGAGCGAGAGTGGGCATGCGACAGTCGACGCGCGAGAGTGGGCGTGCGAGATTCGGTGTACAGTGGGTGTGCGACAATGGGCGAGTAGGAGTGACCGTGCGAGTGTGAGCGGGCGCGGGCGAACGTGGGCGGGTGTGTGGCAGCAGACGCGGGCGGGCGCGGGCGGGCGGCGGCGGGCAGCGGCGGGCGGGCGCGGAGGGTGGCGGGCGGGGCGGGCACGGGCGAATTGAGCTTTTCGAGTGCAGCCGCCAGTGGTGCCATTGAAGCATGTGCTTACGTGGAGGGTTCCGTGTCACCCTCTCTTGATTAATTCCTCCAACGCGATTCCAGGTGGCTGATCCGCGAGGGAGTCGGGAGTTGCCGGAGCGGGAGACCGAATTTGCGTGGATTTTAGGCCGCGAGGAGTTTTTGACAGCGCGGGCTTGCGCAGTCGTTTTTCGGTGCTGTTGAATTCGTTTCGACGGCAGATGCTTTGCCTGTGGCCAACTAAAGCTGACTCGCTTCAGAAATGTGTTTTGCGGAAAGTCGCTTGTACGTTGTATTTTACGAGGTAGTATTTACGTTGTTGAAACTTTATAAAATACAGGAAGTAAATATTTTTCAGTTAATTCTATATCTTTAGTTACTTTTTCCGACAACTCAGTGGTTTTTGTGTTTTGTCAATTCATGTTGAAACGTTTTTCCGTATTTGACGTTATCTTGAATCTAATCTGTGACAGGGTTCTTGACTTCATATTTGAAACTTAAATACATTTATATTTTACTAGCAACGTGACTAGATGCTGTAGCTCATGAGGGTTTTATATGTGTTTTTTTAAATAATCCGTCGTTTTGGTCTGTGTGACAACAATCTTTGCTCATTTTTTTTAATTTCAATATGTCCCAAATCGACTCATAGCATTTTCTTTCAGAAATGAGCTATTGTGAAATACCAAATCATATTAAAAAATCTCTTTCATGGGATAGTATTGTCCAGAGTAAATCGTTCTGAAATGCTGGAAAGTGGAAAGGGCACATCCAGAGTTTTCTAATAATATTTTTGCCAATATTTATTGAACCGATATTTAGCTCGATTATTTTTATTTAAATATTAATTTTCAATACGAACAAAGTATGGAAGTACATCTCTACTTTGAACTTAAGCAATTAAATTCCTCGTCTCTCCACGAGATTTATATTATATGAAAATGGTTTTGTAAAAGATAATATTATTTATTTTGTCATTTGTTAGAAGAAAATAAAAGAATTGAGATTTGTTCGATTAATTAGTTGCATTTTATAAATAAAATGCAAAAACCGTGTATATTACATTCTTCAGCATTTAATTTAAAAACGTTATTGTGATTTTAGTTGATGAACATGCGTTTTCAGATTTCATTAAAATAACATCTAAATTTGACTTAAACACAAAGTTTAATAAATAAAATTTAAGAAGTCAGAAAATTGAGAATGATTCGCATTATCGTGATAAATGTTCCTAAAATAAGTTAAGTTACTAATCAATTCATTAATTAAAAATTAGGGATTTTATGAATTTTACGCATTATTTCAAACATTAAATTAATTGATTATATAAGATTAATAGATTAATTTGGATCGATTAATCGTTATTAATTAATATAGTAAAAATAATCATGGATTAGATATTAATCGATCATTCATTAATAATGGCCCATGGCGCCGATATTGGCAGAGGCTATGGTAAATAAGATCCACAATCACCCACTACAGATCCCAGAAACAGAAAAGTTGAAAGAAAAACGGACTTCGTATTTTACGCAAATTTATAAGAACAGTAAAGTATTTTCTGATGCTTTTTTATATCAGCGACTATATTGACTTATCCAATTTATAAGACTGATTCCAATCAACTTGCATGAAACATTTAATTTTTTCCTGTGATTTTCATTTGTCATTCTAATATAAAACATCAGCTTAATATTCATTATTTTACTTTTATAAATTTATTTTTTATTACATTTTAAATCGTTTTGGTGTTTTTTAAGTAATTAAATTCAAGTTGTTTTAACTTGTAATTATTAATTACGCAATTGATGATAAGCGAAAGATCTCCATTTCGAACGTGAATTTGGTCAAGTTTCCCGGCGACTCTTTCACGGTATCTCACAACTTTCATTCAGTAATATATTTTAACAGTTGCAACTTACTTTAAAAATAAAACATCGTTTGACATAGCATGTTTATCGGGCTACCTCCGGTGTAGTGGCCAGGCAGTTCACATTTCACCTCTGACAACCGGACTTCAAATACGGGTCGACCTATGAGGGAATGGTAGTATTTTTCTTCTTTGGTCCCTAGCTGACAGCTAGTGGAGGGGGCTGGCCCCTTAAGCAGTATGCTGCTGTGGGTGCCGCTGGACTCGGGTCGTTGAGCAGGACTTTCTTATGATTCTGGCGGTTTGTGGCTTCGTCTTTGGTATCAATGATGTTGAGACAGCGGTTCTTCAGATCATCTTCGATGTTCTTCAGACAGGTTTTCTTTGGGGTTTTTGCTGAATCTTCCACTGGGTTAGTTGTTTTCGCCAGAGGAGTTGGTACGGTAGTCAACTGGCTCATTCGACAGACAAGACCGAACCATTGCAATCGCCGTTTTTGAATATGTTCTTCGTTTGTCGCACCTTACACGAATGACTTCGTTTCAAACACGGTCGCAGATGGAAATTCCCAGTGTCTCATGTATGCATCGCATTTAGAAAACCTCGAGCTTGTTGAGGTCAGAATTGAGGGGCACTTTTGTTTCAGATCCATGGAGGAGTATTAGGAGGATGAGTGTATGAACAAGGAGGAATTTTCTCCTTTGTTTTTCGTCTTTGGAATAGTAGAGAACAATGTGAGTTCAGAGCACGTTTTCTCCGATTACTTCCATTACCCCTGTCCTCATTGTTCCATTGCCCTATCATCAATCAAATCACATTATTATTATCACCTATCTATTAAAACGTTTCATAACAGTTATGATCGAAAAGGCTCAGGACTGAAAATTATGAGAAAGGATATCATGTTTCCACACTTCCAATATTCTCTGCTGTTAGCAATTGGGTTTCTCTGAGTGACTTAAATGCATTCATTACTTCATTACTGAGCTGAACTCTAAATCTTCAAAGTGACTACACTTTTCCAAAAATACAACTATAAAATATTACTAGAATGAGTAATTCAAATTGTGAGAAAAAGGGGAATTTTTATTCCGACACTTTAAATGCAAAGTAGTATTTCTTATCATCAGTTGTGTTGTTTAAGCGACTGGGCAATGAGGGGAAACACTTGACAGAATTGGGTCAAAGTAATAGTCATTGGCTCAGTTCTGGTGTAATCTACCTTGACGCAAAGCGAAGCGTGTTCGAATATGGATTGGGCCACGTAATATGACACGTTGCCGTGACACGGAGAGATTGCATTTTCTCCTCTTTGCAAGCCATTCGTCCTACCGGTACCGGTCCGGGAGCTGTCAGCACGCCCACGAAAATTAATTAGCGATCCACTGATGAAGAATTGTTGACGGTTTGCCAAGTGCTGGAGACTAACGATCTTAATATTGCCTGTCAACTTGCCGTTAACAGCTTTAGCGGCTGTTGGATGTTTTTACAGCGTGTTCGCTCATTTAGAGCCTCTAAAATGAATTTTAAACAAGAAGAATACCTCTTGAGATGATGTAAAAGTGCAGTATAGTGCCAAATTTGCCAGTGCTTTGATGATTGAGAAAGAATTGAAGTGAATCTCGGTATGGGTTAAAGGCAATTTCTGACAACTTTTCTGGCCTGGATATCTTGAGTTCCATAATAAATCAAGTATTTAAGTAATATCAGTTTGAAGTATGAGGTCTATAAAACTAAACATTTCTCCCAACAGTACTTTTTTACATCAGTTAGTCACGTTTTGATTTATTTGTCTAAAAATTAAAGTTACTAACAAATTACAATTGTACTACGTATTGAAACCGTTCAAATGAAGAAACTATGAATGGCGTTTGGAAAAATATTTTTTCAGTAGCTTTTCCTCAAATTAATAGGGTTTTCCCTGTGAGCATATTCATACTTATTAATCAATCAATGCCAACAAGTTGACATTTTTGCTCACAAATTTCGAAGTCAAAATGCAATAATGTTTGAAAAAAATTAAACATATATGCAACCCTTATGCAACTGCAATTGATGTCATTCGAATGAGAAACAGTCCATGTTACTGCGAAAAATACAGCTTAGAGGTGCAATGAGAGATAATTTCGTACTTTCATAAAAATGACCAAATTTATTGCGTACCTCCTTTTTCTACTGTACTACGAAATACCATCCTCTGACCCCATAATTTGAATAAATCTTTCTAAAATCGCTCTTATTGGGTTTGTAGACCCGTTGACGTAAGGTCAAAGAAGCACCAAATATGGAGAAGTTAACTGCGTATTATATCGATGAAGGCCTATTTTCTCGTATTGCCAGTCGAAGTTTCCTTAAAAGGTTCCAGTGACGAATTTGTAAGTGATGAGGAAGTCACATCAATAATCCCTTCACAAAAATATTCCTGACTCTTCTCGTGACTGCTTGTTCTGGACATTATTGGAGATGACACATGGTCAGACAATTACGATTCACTTTTCATGCATCATTTTCAAGAAGTATAACCATGTCTCGTTATTCATAGCTTGATACTCAAAATCAAGCTTGAACTTTTTATTCTACTCGAGGAGATTGAGATCGTATATTTAAATGCAACACTTCCTTTCAAACAACCGGTTCCAGTTTTTAGAAGATTGTATCTAGCAGTGGAAAGCACACAGCGAGTCAAGGGTAGCGGATCGAAGAATTTGCAAGTGTCTTCATTATTATTCATGTTCTATAGTTGTATTTTGCATTCATCTCCATTTGTTTAGCTTTGGTTTATCTTTTCCCATTTATCATATGTTGTAAAAATATTTTTCTTACTAAGCCGGCTATGAATATGGTTACAGATTCTTTCTTTCGGCGAAATAATCTGCTGTGATTTTCAAAACGATTATAGTGAAAGTATTAAATGAATATTACAATAATTCGTGCAGTTTAATTCACAATTCAAATTAAAACTAAAGGTGCAACAACAACACATCTGCCTTGTATTAATTGTAACGGTTGTGAAAAATAATAATTAAACCCTCAAAAATGTTTCCAACCCGCTAAAAATATTTGCCTGGACTGAGATTCGAATACAGGCGTATAGGTTACACGACCAACCTAACCACTGCACCACCCCGCTACCTGCTTAAGAACAAAGCTCCCAGATGGATCAAGATTAGTTGAAAGTTTTGGAATTTTTGAGTTTTCAGAGGTGAGATAGTTCGGTAGTATTCTTTAGTTGTTAACATTCTTCTTTTGTATGAATAAAAATAAATACAAAATTTGGAGACCTCTTTGAGACAACATGTTCACGTGTTTTTTTTACAATTTATTATTACTTCACTCAAAAGTATGATAAAACTCTTTCTTCACACATTCTGCGTGACATCTTTTAAAGATCTAATTTTGAATAAAAGATTTCATTAACGAAAAATCTCTAATTTTAATAAAGTAGTTGAAACTGAACATGGAAAACTTTTTAAACTTTTGGAATTTTCAAAAATTTACAGATTTCATGCTTCGTGGGGATAAACCGATTATCGGATGTATAATAATATGTAATGGAAGTGAGATTTGGCTTCATAAGGAGTTAAACTATGGGTACTACAACATCGCATACTTTCTCACATTCTTTTTAATCTTTGCAATTTTCTAAAATTCACAGAGTTCAGCGGAAATGGAACCTAGAATCAAAATATCTGTTTCATCATAGGGATCCTTGAATTCATTTAAATCGTTGGAGGAAATGGAGAAAATGTGAGAAATTTTGGAGAAAATGTTCTAAATGGTTGAGATGCCAGCGTTGGCCACAGACCGACGGACGTTTTGCCATGCATTGATTTTTCGGTATTAACGACCCACAAAACATGGACCCTGGCTATTTAATTTTCTATACGCTACATTAAATAGCATACACTTCCAACTTAAAGTCGTGGTAACTAGGTATATTCTAGGCATTTTCTGATCCCCTGGGTTCCCTAGAATTCCCCACGGGACCAACAAGTTCATTTTCTGCGTTTACTGCCAGCAATGCTAAATTGATCCATCGTAATTAACAAATTGTGTGTAGAGCTTTATAGAGCTTCTGAGAGCAATTAACGAGATAGTAAATCGCCAGGAGACATGACCCCCCAACGTCTTGAAGGCACTGACTGTTGATCGAGGCATAGCCCCAGAGGTTCCAACCACCACAGGCAGGATTCTGGCCTTGGACACTCCATGAAGTTGTGCTGCCAGGGGAATGACTGGTTGGTACTTTACCTTACTTTTTCCTCCCCTGCTTTTAGAAGGTTAGACCCATCTTTGTGGCGGAGAGTCACATCGACCACGTGGACCCCCTCCCGGCTTTTTATTACCAGGTCAGGTTTAAGTCTAACCCCTTCGGCAGCGGAGAAAGTGGCTTCCGTGGACACTACAGTATCTGATTTCCGGAGCATCTTCCACTCTATAAAGTTCTTTATCTCGCCATGACGCTTTTTTCTTGCTGGTTTCGTAAAAATGCACTGACCGAGGATGTTATTAATAGTTTCTACCGCTGTATTGCACTTCCTGCAATGCACATCCTCTCTGGGCCTTCCTCTCCTAAGAGTAGTTTTATTGGCAGTGATATTTGATCTCAATTGGAGTGCAGTGATAAAAAGACCAGGTTTCAGAACATGATAATCCTTCAAAAAGACATTTCCAATCGAATCGTTTTTATGCGCCTTAACCACTCTCCCTTGGGATCTCAGCTTCTCCCAGGCGGCTACCTCGTCATCGGCACATTAGTTCTTAAATTAGAAGAAGTACGTAATTTATTACATATAGGAACAAGATCTGTCCACTTTTTCTTTACTTGTCCGGCAATAAGAGCCCCCTCACAAAATTCAAAGATTCTTCATACAATATCTATTTGGTGTATTTTGAAAATTTAGCTGCCACCACTAATCTCAAACTCTCTCAAATTGCGAAACCGAATTGAGCATTGGCAGAACTAACGAATTATACTAGTACATTTCTCTTTAATACCGTGACATAGCGACACAGTCGGCTTGTAATTTTTTATTGCTTACAAGGATTTCCTTTCCGCAAAATATTTTTTTGGTAGCAAGTCATAATATTCAAAACCCCACAAGTTTCTCTCTAGTTCCCGTTGTTCAAACTTTACAATACAGTCTCGGGGACGCAGGATATTGTTAAAGAATACTCTGTCTTCTTTACTTTCATCATCTTGATTATTAGCAGTTTAAATAAATGAAAACATTATTCAATATACAAAACATCGTGTGCAGGAATTCATGAGAATTAACAATGCCGTTTTTGTAGCGAAAAAAATCGAAAAAAAAACTTATAGTTAACAGGCATGAATGATCATTAAAAACATCCTCATAATTTACAACTTGCGAAGCTATGAGAGCTTAACGCACGTGAAAAACAACAACAAAATAAACAAAAATAAACAGAAAACAAGAGATTTGGCTACGTGCTTTTCACAAGCATTAATGCAGCCAACTTTAACCCCCCTCATTACATCACCTACTCCTCACTTCCAGGCGAGCCAAGACGCAGCTGTCATCTTACAAACATACTTGCGAGCCCCTGGGTTTTGGGGTCACGAGAAAGCAAGGTCATCCGCGGTCCAAAACACGGGGAAGAGAAGGAGCGAGCATTCCACTTCCAGGGCGGGATTCGCACCAAAGCGCTGCTGTCGAATTACATGCATCAAAGGTCAAAATTCGTTTCTAAGATATTTTAATTTTTCAATTACGAGTACATGAGGCATTCTGAATGAGAAAATACTGTTTGGTCATCTACTATAAAAATGGAGGTCATAAAACTTTCTTCTTAAAAAAAATGATAGAAATTATCAAAGATAAGTCAGTTTTTGTAGTGATGTATAAACTCTACACCAAAAGAAAACATTATTATTATTATTATTATTATTATTATTATTATTATTATTATTATTATTATTATTATGTTTAAACACTAAAAATTATGTTTCAAATAAAATTTGAGCTTCCTTCTCAACTAAATTTAGTGTTTTTTTTAACTAAAAGCAGTGGGCGTTGTTGTGTTATCAATGGCTCATATAACTAGTTTTATAGTACAAACTCAAAATTTGAATAGACAATCGTCTGACGCGTGTGTATCTTTACGAAAACTTTTCAGTGACAGTAATTATTTGTGGTGCTTTACGTTTTCAAGTTATGATGGATAACGAATTACTTGTACAGATTTCGGGAAATATGGTAAATATAAAACATTCCAAATTTATTTTCAGGAACATATTTATCTCTGTGTTCACAGTAAATAGTGATTGAATTGTTTCTAAATTTGTAAACCTCACTCATTTCATTAGTTTGGGAGAATAAGTAGAGGAAAGTATACAAACTCGGGCCCAATTTTTAATGCAAGCCCCTTAATTTGCTGCTCTTCAGAGTGCTGTTGCCTAATGGAAACGAATTAAAATTGTAGTTTTAGTCCGGAGTCCAGACAAGTGGTAGTGTCATCTTATATTGTTGCCGGAATATCGGCCATTATTGCGAAGAGTGAAAAGTAAAGCTTATTCTCAGTTGAAATGAAGGCGTTGTCATTGTCAACTATTACACCTTCAATCATTTCAATTATGTAAATGTGAACTATTACTCACGACTAAACCAATTATTCTCATTTGCCTGATGTCGATACTTCATCAGTAAGTCTTCTAACAATTACATTATTTTGAAGGGAACAGTACGACCTATTGATGAAGGGCAATGTACTTTATTTTACTTGCCTTGTAAAAATTGTTTTGGTATTTGGAATATAAACACGCTGGTGCCTAACGGGAGACCTCCCTCTTCAAGGTTCCTAACACGGAGCTCCAATTTTTCGTCTTGTAATATAAAAATAATTCAGGTTTTTGGCACACCTTATACCTTAGGAGGCTAATAAAAAGCAAAAGTCTACTCTGAAGCCTATCAGTTCGAGAAGTCAGGTTAAGAGAAGGAGGTTAAGAGACAAATTTAGAATTTAATCTCAGAAAAGTCGAAAAGAGAGAAGTTTAAGAGAATTCTGAAGTTAAACAAAAGGCAAAAATGAGATTCCACCTTCGGCGAGGATTCGAACTACATGTTGTATGGCTCTTCCGAATTGGAAGTTCTACCCAGGTCATCTTCCCTCCCAGGTCAATATGAAGCAGAGTGAATGTATTTTAGTGTAAACTTTTCAGAGAATAGCTTAACTACCTAGTTTAACTTAATTATGTAATAACTCAGTGAATCTTTATTATTTCGAGCAATCTAATTTCATTATCTAATAATTAAATTATTTTAAAATTACAATTAATAATATTTAAATGTAAATAATCGTGGAAAATGTTTTAATTAACTTCTCAAACCTCGCTTCATCGTATTGCGCGTGTATTTCTCCCAGCTACTTTCATTACGCCTCTGTTGCAGCGGGGTGTCATCTGCGAGATGAACTATTGGAATTCCAGGTGGCACCTACCTTGAACCACTGACCTAGGACTTGAAAATATACACCAACGAATAGCTAAAATCGTGTATATATTGCACCTTTGCTCTGGATGCATAACTTACAGGTATCTGAAATGCAATGTGAAACTCTTTCACTCAGTGTCACTTTACACTAGAAGGTAAAATTACTAGGCAAAGGGAACATCTGATGGCAATGCACAGTGCTTTTGTAGGAATGGGTGATTTTGCTGCGCAACCAGCGGAATTTCGAATTGACATGAAAAGCTTTTGACAGAGGAAAGATACGAGAGTTGAGCGGTTTTATTCCCTGCCTGTAAAAAATGGCCTACAAAAGCAATAAACAATAAACAGGATAGACAAACAGATGGTAACAGAATAGCGTTTGTGAAGTGTCGAGTATAAGGTATGTGCAAATGGATCGATAAATAAACACGAATACAACTCTAAGTAATAAAAGGAAACATACAAGATTACATGTGAAAAATTGGAAACAAGGGAGAATAATTCACATAAGTAAATGAACTCTCCGAAATTTTAAAAGGAATGGCGATTATATGCGTTCTAAAATATACCGGAAAATAAGGGCGCAAAATTAAATTTATCTGAAACGTTTTCGTTTCGTTCCCTTACGAAACGAAAACTCTCTTTCCCATTTTGTTTCGTTTCATTTTGAAACGTAAATGTTCTTTTCTATTTATTTACGTCTCGAAACGAAAAATATGTTTCATATCATTTATCTGCTTTTTGAAACTGAAACGAAACAGTTCTTCTGTATTCGGTTGCGTTTCACAACGCAACGAAAAACCGTTAATGGAGTTTATTTCGTTTTGTTTTGTTCAATATCCTTGCGTGGAAAACGTTTAACAAGGGAAGCATCCGCGAGCGGCGGGGTATGACGCAACCCACTGAAAACCAGCCTACACGATCCTTCTTCCACCACAATTAATAAACCCACAACGCCGGCCGTGCCGGACTCCGCTCCTCTCATCGTCCCTTGTGCGGCGGAGGCGGAGGCGGCGGCGGCGGCGGCGGCGGCGGCACCGACGGCAGTGTCGCCCGGCACTCCCCCACAGCAGCGGTGGTGACGGGGGCGGCGGCGGCGGCGGCGGCGGCGGGAGCGGGGGCGGCGGCGGGTGCGCGCGCACAGCCACCGCCCCCGTCGGCCTCTCCTCCGCCGCGGCGCGCGCCATCGGCGGCGACGGTGGCGGCGGGCAGCACAGTCCGGCGGTGGCAGCGGCCCTGCGTGGATCCCTCGTTCGCCGCACGGCCGACCGCGGCGCGCCGATCGCGCAGACCGCCTCGATTGCGTTCGGCCTTGGCGCTCGCAGAAGGACCTGACGGGCGGAGAGCGCAGCCGGCCCGGCCGCCCTACGTTGTCCTTGACGGCCGTGAGGGTGTTTTGCGCACCCGACGTCATCCTCATCGGCCGAGAGTGTTTTTGGCGGGGCGACACCGTTTCGCGATACGGGGTGGTTTTTTGAAGAAACGCGGAGAACCAACAAACAGCCGAGTCGGCTTTCATGTTCGCCGATTCTCGTCGTGTTAATTCTGCGAAACGAAAGTTAATGACCACGTCATTATTTTTTCTTGACGTGTATGCAGCGCTCTGACGGATTACAGGTCATACTAGACTACTGTGTGAACTTGAGCTACAATTCAAAACAGAAGTAGCTACACTGACAGAGTGGACAGATCTGAACATGGAAGAAAGTATCTGACACAATATGAATCATATCAGTCGAAGCTATTATAAGCTGAAGTAACCGCCAGCAGGTAGTGCCGATTTAATTCATCATTACGGAATCGCAAAAGCCAGCACTTCCAAAATATTTGTGACAGTTCGAAGTCTATTTTGAACCCAATCTAGAGAGCTCAACTTGCAGCTGTGTTTATTACATCGCGCGACTCCACCTGTTTCACTGTCGGGTGCAATTCGAGATCGTCTGTTGCTTCCCGTGACCCACGGAGTGATAACGTACACCTCACCAAAAGTGGGCACAGCCCATTCAGACGTCTGAGCATCCTCTTGTCAGCACAGCGCGTCCTTGGCTACCTGAACTTTCCGTCACGTCAACAACACTCATCTTTTGTCGTAACAGCCTGCGACCTGTTCCGTGACCTCTGTACGTCTTCATCGACTGTTGCTACCCTCGTTTGCACCCCTCGCCGTTCGGTGTTGATTCAAGTGCTCCCTCGCAGTGAATGTGCTAAGTGATTGTGGTGCGTCTCAGTGTGGGGATTCGAGAGGGGGAAATACGGGATAACGAGCGTCTGGTTTCACGGCGAGTGGCTGCCGGACGAATTGAATTGTGACGTGAAAAACCCACCTACCGTGTTTTCGTGACCACGCCCTTTTTGTATTCAGCGGGGAACACTATGGACTACGAGTCAGAGTGTAGCACTCACACTTTGAAAAACGTGATGTTTACGTTCGGAGTTCCGTGACGGAATCACCCGGCAATAATCTAAACGTTTTATTTCCGGTTGCTCCCCTGAACTTCGTTATTCCATGCAAGGTGTGTGTTGCTTTTGTTAAATGCACTTTAGGTATTGAACCCCTAAAAAAAACATGAAAACGATGCAGCTAGTGGAAGTGTACGCGAGTGAGAAGGTGATTTGTGGAGGGTTGGGTGACGCGCAAGCCCCGGCAGAGAACAAACCCGCTGCCCGCGGATTGCGAACTTCGCTCCTTCCGCCCGACTGCAAACGGACAGTCGGCGAGATGTCAGCGGTTCCAAGTTCGACTCTGCGTCTTCTTGCCGTTCTTCTGATCCTGTTACCCTTGGGTCCTAGTTGCTGCTGCGCGCAAGGTAGGATCAGATTTCAGATTATTTATTTTTGTGAGATTGCCATTTATTGCTGCTGGAACTACAGTTGAATGGAAACATTTTATTTAAATTATTTTCGTGTATACTCTATCAGATCTTGCTAATTTTAATCTATCATTAACACACATGGACATACACGCAATGCAATATGCATCCACGTCCACATTCATACTCATGCACTCTCTTACATACTCACACGTGAATATACTTATTGTTTTTTCATGCCACCTTCCGTCACCTCTTTTCCTAAATATATTAATAATTTACGCTAGTTTCCTCCCGAACCGAACGCAAACCAAGAGGCCTTTATTATTAATACCTACAGATTAAAAGTTTATACGAGCATATTAGCCAATTCATTACTCGTTGGATAGCGTACGTGCGTACTATGTAGCATTCGCAACAGCTTCGTACATTAAATAAATAAAAGGTGTTGCGCAGTATCAAATTCTATGTTATCCGGTATCGTTATATTTTAATATTTTGTATATAATGTTTTGTAAATAATTTGTATAATTTATATTTCATGTATTCCTGTAATTTTCCAAATAGCTCTGATGATGATAGCTACGCTATTGAAATGACCATAAGATTAAATATATATTTGATACCCGACAACACCTTTTATTTATTTAATTATTAGAAGGTATCTACCTCACCAGCGAACTTGTTAATTAAGCTACATAAATCTAAATATTCGTGACGGGAATACTCACACACAAAAAACAATTCACATCAATACTCATACACACAAATACTCACGCTCAAACATATTTTCTAATTTATGTGTATTGCTACTATTTTAGTTTAATTAAGTCAAATAACTTTGTGAAAACTAGCTCCTATAACGAAGATTTGGCGAAACTTAATATACGACGGCACATGCACGCACTCACACGCGCGCGCGCTTACACACACACACACACACACACACATACATATACACACATTCAAAAACATACATACAAACACACACGCTCGCGCACTTATATAGGGCGCATGCACACATTTCAGAAAATTACGAAACATTATTTTACGGCTACAATGGAGAAACGGTCGATTGCGCTCATTACTAATGGGAAAGTAGATGTTTTGAATTACGACACTCGTCTCATATAATCGAGTATTCCTAAAGAAAAACTAGAAACTTATCACTTAAAGTATTTCGTATAACTCGGATTGAAAGAAACTTTGACTAAGCATTTCAACATTATTCTGTGTCATTTTTTTGTGTTATTACGTCAGGGAGCGTCAGCATTACGTATGACATGCAATGTTCAACTACAAAGAAGACATAATAGTTCATAGAATAAATACACTGAACTTCCCCGTCACCTTAAGTACTGCTAAGGCACTGAGAAAGCAGTTTTCTAATTGGCCTGGAGGAATGCTCGCGTGAGTAGGCATTTACAGCGAAAGATGTATCGTGACCTGTCGTGCGTTCTATCGATGGCGATAATGATCTTCGATAGCTTTAACTTAAGGTAAACTTCTTGGCAGCATAAGGTGCAAGCAACGACCTTGCTATTCTGAACTGAAAATGCTACTTTTGAGGAGCAATTCAACAAATCTTCAATTGAATCGAGAAAAAGTTTGAACTAAGACAACTAAGTCATAGCGGACAGTATGCAAGACCGTATGCGGACCGTATGTTCGTCTCGTTTTGAGACGAAAATTTTGAGACAATAGTGCTAGAGAGCATTAGATTAGGACTTTTATTGACTAGCTAAAAATAATGAAGATGCCACTAATAATACTACAATAATAATAATAATAATAATAATAATAATAATAATAATAATAATAATAATAATAATAATAATCACTATAATAACAATAATAATAATAATAATAATAATAATAATAATAATTGTGTAGAACACGACTCATTGTGTTCTACCGCAATTTTTAGCTGATTTTGTCAACATTTCTGGAAAAATCTTTTGAAAATAGTGTCTTCGAAGTAAGTTATCAAGACCCCATTTGTAACAAAAAGTTTGTGACATGTTTCCAGCCATTGATTTCACGGAACCACATCGTCATTCACTTCTGAGAATATGTCTATGCGATAAAAAAAAACATCGATTTTACGCGCGTCTCAAATTAAAAGGTAAATTGGACACTTACGGGCCAACGTTATCATTATAAATTTATAACTGAGATAATTGGATAAAAATTTTTTTCAGATGTTTGAACGATAGACAATTGAAGATAGATATTAAAAGTCGTGTAACCCATCGGAAAGGAAGAAATATAAAAGAGAAAAACAAGTGTCACTATTTTAGAAATAAGCAAATAACATTTTGATATTATTGGATGGATAATAGCAGTTTACCTTTTGTTCTCCGTTTCGATTGTACTCAAATGATTCGACACTTTCTCATGAATATGGAAATGTTCCAGCCTTTTATGATGAGAGTTATACTACAATGTATTACATTATTTATTTGATATCCATTTAATCGCTTATTGCACTTCACAAGGGAAGTTTTTACTCATAGAAACGAAATAGGTTGTCATAGTAACACATCATTTGAAGTAGTTGGGCAAATGCGAGTGCATTTGCACGAGAAAGTATTAGGGGATGGACACAATGGAGACAGTTAATGTTGAAATGTGTGAATTGCAAAGATCTCTATCACGTCGTCATGGTTACGGTAATGTGGTTGTAAGATAGTTGTGAGAGATGGCTACGGTGATGATAGTAAAGAAGGTGCAGTTAATGGCGATGAGGTGGTGGTGATAGTGGTGGCGAAGGAAGAGATGCAAACGGAGACAAAGATAAAGTAGCACACAAGAACGATCGATCTATCGGTCACACTATTTTCCATACAGAAAAAAAAATTGCAACTAACTTCACGTGATGACTATAATGAAACAATGGCATATCCCTAAAGCACAGCACTTAGAAAATAATTGTGGAGAGGCTGACGTTGTGAACCTTAAATAACAATAGTTATGACATGGCAGAGCGACGAAAATTATAACAAAGCAAAATTTATAAATATTAATTTTATAATTATCTGTAGACAGAGAAATGTACAACATTTTGAAATTACATGTAATACTGTTATAATTCATACGTATGGCATGTCCTATTCCTATAGTTGTCATCTTCAAAAGAAAATATGCAACATAAATAATAAGTAATAAAGTAATATACATAAGAATTTAATAAATATAAGAATTCGAAAACCCTAAAAAAACAAGAGACTACAAATGCACCAATTAGAAAAAACTGACACGAGAGAACGTCACAAATGCTCACTTATTCGATAGACAATAGGAACCTGATGACAAAACGAAACTCCTTAAATGGTTGCAATACAAGTGAAATCACAAGCGCAACACTGGTAACACAGCCAAGACTAGGAAATCAACTTAAACTCTTGCATAAAACAGAACACCACCTCCACAACAGAGCCAATGACTAGAAAATGCCAACAATGTCCACCCGTTGGGTAAACGCATAGAACAGCAACCTGACGAATACCGAAGGTAGCTATTTCTTCGCAGCAAAACAGAAATCCCGGCCTATAGTCAGAAAGCAACAGAACCCAAATCAACATCCGACCTCAATACTCGCAGAAAACAATGAAAACAAGGCAGCACGTAGGCAACAGAGCCAACAACTAGAGATCGCCAACAATGGCCATCCGTTGGGTAAATGCAGACAACAGCGACCTGGCGAACGAGCACGCGGCGGGTGTACCCACGCGGGGCGGAGCGGGACGGGGCGGGGTGGAGCGGGGCGGAGTGGGGCGGAGCGGGGCGGGGCGGGGTGGAGCGGGGCGGAGCGGGGCGGAGCGGGGCGGGGCGGAGCGGAGCCGGGCGGGGCAGGGCGGGGCAGGGCGGGGAGGGGTGGGACGGGGCGGGGCGGCCCGTGACACTGATTACGCGGCCGCGTGGAACAACACGTCGCGTGCGGCGGGGGCGTTTAATCCCCATCGATCTCGCGGCCCGCCGCCAGGAGCGGTAGCGGCAAAGGCAGCCAGCGCGACGCCACGCCGCAGGTGAAAAGGCCCCGCGCCAACGCGCCAACGCACCAACGCACCAACGCTCCGGCAGCGGCCGCTCGCGCGAGGCAGCGCCGCGCACAGTGGGCCCGAATGACGTAATTCTCCCTTTTTTTCTCCTCTTCACGGACTTCAGTCTTCATTCATTCACCTTTTGTTTTCTATCATACACATTTCATCTTCCTTCGTTCACTCTTTATTATCCTCCGTTCACCTCTTTTCCTGGCTTTTGTCGTTCATTCCCCTTTTATATTCCTTCGTTCACCTTTTATCTTCCTTCGTTCACCTTTTATCTTCCTTCGTTCACCTTTTATCTTCCTTCGTTCACCTTTTATCTTCCTTCGTTCACCTTTTTATCTTCCATCATTCATTGTTATCATCCCTTATCGAACTGTTATGACCGGCTGAGGTGGCTCAGAGCCACAACCGGTGTCTTTGCAGGGACTTTGGCGGGAGGTCTTGTGGTTCGAGTTCCGTCGATGGCAAGATTGTTGACACTAGCTATCTAGGTCAAATTCAGGCGGTGTCTGGAGAAGGAGCGGTGGGCTGCTCTCATTGGTAGTTTTCCATGGTTTGTCTAATCAAAACCAGGTGAATGTCGGAGCAGTACTCTAACAAACTAGCCATAAACTTCGCACGATTTTTCCTTCTTCCTTGCCCTATACACACCCGTTACTGAGGGCCGTTTTAACAGCATTGGAAGCCCTTGGTTCTACGTTAATTTGGACACTCCCTATTATTCTTTTCACTGATCTCCCCCCCCCCAAATGTAAAGACAAGTTTTGTTTAAAAATTAAATTTCTTACAACTGAGCGACATTCTCACATCAACATCAGCAACATTCCATATTATAAGTATTATCCAATAATGCGCGACACATTACTGTTATGGCAATTTTTGCATACAGTTTAATCATACACCAATTTATATACGTTTTTTATTTTATTTTTTGAAAACTTTATTATTAAATATTTTATAAGAACTATTGGGGACCCAAGAACATTGGAGGCCCTGGGCCCGGGTGCGTTAATACGGGTCTACCGTTACTTACACACACTTGCACTCAATGCACTCCAATACCACACATAGGACAGCACTCTGGAGCTGAGGGATCGTCCGTGCTGGTGTGGACCCCGCTGGGAGAAAACCCCGTAAGCCGTCATACAGGTCAGCGCCTGATCTCGCCTTCCAGCAAGAAACAACACCGCTACCTCCCGTGATAAAATATGCACTACTCTTGCGGGACTAATGACCATAGCAGCTGACGCGCCTGGAAACACGAAATAATCTATCAATCCCTCTGTTATTATCATTTGTCCACCTGTTATCTCTCATCATTCGTTATTATCGGCCATCAGTTATCATTTATTAACCGCCCGTTATCATGAATCATCCACCTGCCATCATCCATCATTCGTAATCATCCGCCACATGTTACCATCTACCAACCACACATGATCATCCATCAACCACTTGTTATCGTCCAATCTCCCACCTTCTTCCTTTAGTTATCTTTATTTTACCTTTTAATCGTTCCCCCTTTACCTTCGTCAATCACTTTTTACTTTCGATTTAAACCGCTTATGTCCCATCATCCACATTTCATCTTTCATCATCGCTTTTTATTGTCATCCATGTGTCACCTTCATCATTCAACCTCTAATCTTTCACTCATCATCATCTTCATAATCTAGGAGGATTTATTTTTCACCATGATTTTGCAAGTCTTTTATCAGTTTCATAAATGTTGTACCAATAGGCGATTTTCATTATCGAAGAAGACAGTATTCCTTCTAGCACAGGAATAATATAAGGGCACTGGAAAAGCAATATGTCCAACGTTAACTAGGGAAAGTATTCAAGGTTTTAATGCCAATTTATTCAAAGTTTATCATCGATTGTTTTTTTTTCGTAATTGTACCAATGAGAGGGCTTTTCCTTATATGAGGTTGTTGTTGTTGTTGTTGTTGTTGTTGTTATTGTTATTGTTATTGTTCTTCTAGCCTTTGCCCTTTTATGAGGTTAATTAGATTTCTGTTGTTGCCATTGTAATTTTAACTGGAATTCAAGCCACAGATATTTTTCCGAACTGCCGAGGAATGTGTTAAAGGAAATACATTTGTTTTGCGAACTTGCTTATTGCGACAGATAAAAACACTAATCCTAGAAAGGAAAAGAAGGCGAAATATAATTATAACTGTAATTGGACGACAATCCGAAAATTGAGGCTGGTCGGAAAACATCGCATCCTAATAAACTGGCCAAGGTCGTCACACTACAACAATCTCCAGTGAAGCAAAGAATCCTTTTGTAGTCAATCTCACGCTGCGATAGCCTATGTATTTACAGACATGTGTATGCACGATATTCCTATTTTCCTTTTTTGGACCTTTCGCTGCTCAGGGACTCCACCCTCCCCTGGGCAAAGACGGTTTCCCCTAGGTGGTGGTACCAACTAATCTCTCCACCAACCGCTACGATGTAACTTGTGAGCTCATGTCAGTCATAGGGCATATTCCGAATAGTTTGGAGAAGGGTAGCTCGTGAACCAATCGCGCTCTGTTTTAGACGAAGGGGACTAGACCACACTTAGACGTTAAGTTTATTTTGGAATATTGTTTTGTTTTTTCAAAAATTACACATTTAATTTCTTTCAATATCTCTCACGCCGTTATATACACATTTCCATCGATTTGTATACGTTATTGCATTTGTGAGTGTATGTGCTTCAAGTGACTTAAAATGAAGTTTTTCAAAAATTCAATAGATTCCTGTGAAAATGAGCTTCAAATTTCGAATTTACAATAACGCTTAGCGCCAGTTTCTTAAAAACGGTTCCAAATTTTTCAATGAAAATTGCTATTTAGGACAAAGTTTTAGCATTATTTAATATTATTAAAATAATATTTCGGTTCCTATTTGGAAACAGAAAAGTTGAGAGAATGTCAAAAAAATGTATTTTGGGTGGCGATGGATGGCAACTGGCAAGAGGATGAGGCAAGTATATCGCACGTCTGTATAGCGCATGTGCTGAGTTTAGCGCAAAGCCAGCGTTGTCGGTATCTCTGCAGCGACTCTGATCGGGAGGAGATCGACTGTACCTTAACGACTGTATGCTGATTAATTAATTGACTGTAGATTGTAAAGCTGTACCCTAACGAAAGAGCCATGGATCGCGGGCGATATTTCCTTCCTCTTCCTTACCCTATCCTCACCTCCAACTCACAAACACTACGCTTACATGCACTACATCACCACACAGGTCGGGAGACCAGTCTGGAGCTTACCCGGCTGACGCTACTGCTGCCCGCTGGGGAGATACCCGAAGGAGAGACCCACACAAACAAACAAACAAACAAACACAAACCGACGTGTAGGGTCAGTCTCTGATCTCACCATTCAGTGGGGAAGGAATAATGTCACCTTGAGATCATTCACTACACTAATGGACCGGGAGACCGGTAGGGAGCTTAGAGGTTGTCCCAGCTGGGGCGGTGCCCCGCTGGTGGGAGAGTCCTGGTTAGGGGGAAACCCTACTAGCCGACGGTAGGTCGGTGCCGGATCTCGCCATCCAGCGGGGGAAGACCACCGCCATCTCCCGAGAAAGAACAAGCACTACACTGACGGGACTAATGACCAAAGCAGTTGACGCGCCCTAAAACACGAAAAAACCAAACCAAATCAAACCAAACTACACTAATGGATCCAAGCAGCAGAGCAGATTGCGTGATAAAACCTCCAATCAGTCAATCGTGTATGCCACACACGTAATCTCATTCGCGCTCACTCATCCGCCTTACGGACTAACTTAGGGTTCGAATTATTCGGAAGTTTGCGATCGAAAATCATATTACGACTGCTGGTAAAAGTATACCCAGGTTTATTTGGCAGATAAGTTAATAGGAGATAAGTAGGATCAGCGAGTTTACTGCTGGTTAACTCGCCGGTACATTTTTGAAACGTCGAATCGTCCAATGTATGCTGAAACATTCTCAAGATCAAACTCTCTGGATGAATTTCTACAAAACAATATGAGGTAAACGTTTACGATCTGAGTGACATAATGAGTCGGCCTTTGAAGACTGGAAATACCAAACATTCTTCGTAAGGATTTTTTCCTTTTAAGTCCCTTCATTTCAATTGAACATTGAGATTTAAATAAGGTTATGTTTTACAAAACGATAGGTGTGAGTGTGTATGTGAGTATGTAAGTCTTGGGTTTGAATTAAAATGAAGATTTATTAAGTTCCCAATCATTTTTATTGGTAAGCATTTTAATAATCAGTTTCATAACAGAAAATGAATCAACTGAGTTTGCAACAACAGAAAATTCTCAATATATTTTGTTTCTCCCTGGCGAGGTATTCACATTGCAATCATGTTTTGTTTGTTATTGAATAAAGAAGTAAAAGGATGGTAACCGTATTATTATTCGATTCCACAATTTCCAACTTCATCTATGACCTCCAATATCTATTTGAAGTAGTTTGATAAAAATAACCTTTCAAACACATGCAAAAAATGAACACTGAACAATGAAATGACGAAATCAACCTTCTGCAATCTTTGAATGATTTTAAGAACTGGAAAGTATTGGCAACCAACCCAGATTTCACAATGAAGTAGGAAATAACTAACTCCAGGTTATTGTGCCGTGACAATACGAGACTCTTGCTTTGTCCTAAAGATACCTTAACTGTTCGTTAGTGAACCGCCGTTCTTAACCGAAGATGGCAGTTCAGGCCCATAGTGATCTTGACTACCCAGGTAGGTCGAGGAGTCTTCATGAGTGATTTATCTTGACTTCGTATGATACTGTTATGTCGACTTACCGCAATCAAATACAGGAACAAAAAGCCTCTATCTTAACGATCGGCATGTTAAGGTTATTAACAGCCTGCCCTCCGTTAAGAACATTTTAAACAAGTGATGCTGAATTGAGAAATGCATGAGTTGAAAAATGAAGCTAAATATGATGTACAAGTACACTTATCACAAGAAAGGGACTTTTTTGTTTATTTATATATTTTCCTTTGAAGAAGGTGGTATTACGTAAAGTATTAAATGATACACGACCAATACCACAAAAAGAAATCGAACTCGTTTATAATTCTCGGCTATTATCTCGGTTTCCAAACTTCAACCCCGTCTGTTATTTTTCTCTATATCAGCTAAATGACATTAATAACTATTCTTTACGTCTTACTGCTCCATTCGATGCCGCAGTGACCCAGCGGGTGGTGCGGGGCGGGGCGGGGTGGGGAGCAGGGGAGGACGGGGAGGGGTGGAATGGAGTGGGCGGGGCGGAGCGGGATGGGATGGGGTGGGGCGGGTGTGGAGGGGCTGGGTGGGCGGGGTGGTTTGGGCGGGACGGAATAGCTTGGGTGGGGCGGGGGCGGGGGATGCGTCGGTGTGGGAAGGGGTGGGTACTAAATGGGCGGGGTGGGGCTGGATGGGACGCGGCGGTGCGTCCGCGCTCCCAGTCAGCGACCGCTTGCGCGAGAAATCGCGTCGCGTTGCGTCGCGTCGATCCGCGCAATCGACCTATCGACCTGCGGCGCACGCAGCTGTCGGGCGCACGGCCGCGCCGGTCGGACGGCGATTGATAGTCCCCGCGGCCAAGTGCGTTGCGGTGCTCCGTGGGTCTCCGGCGGGTGTTTCGGCGAAGAGGAATGTGCAATCGTTTTTTTTTTCGAAAACAATTTCTGTTAAAGAGAACGATGTTTGGGTGGTGATGCTTATTTCTTTGAAGTTATTATAATTGATTGATCAGTGATTCCGAGCGTGTCAACAGCCAAGGTCACTAGTCCAGTAAGTGTAGTACATGTTCTTAGCGTGGGCGATACCGATGATCCTACCCGCTGGATGGCGAGATCCGGCGTCGATTTACATCGGCTTGTGGGGATTTTTCCCACCCAGATATCTCCCACCAGCGTGACATCGCCCCAGCCGAGACAAGCTCCCGATTAGCCTCCCGATATGTGTTGTAGTGTAGTGCATGTGATTGTGTGTGTGTGTGTGAAAGGGGGTGAGGAAATGAAAATAAAGAGGAAATAAAGATCGCGGCTCGTGACCCGTTTGTTAGGTTACTACTCTGGCATTCGTCTGGTGTCGATGGGAGAAACCACTAAAATCTACAGAATGGGTCTGCCTACCACAAGAATTATCCGGACAGATGTGGAATTCAACGTAGCTATTAAGCTAGCGTCGAAAATTCTGTTACTGTGAGGATTCGAACCTAGGACCTCTCGGTCAGAGGCATTGCAGTGTCATCAGTTGACGCCCTGATCAAACTTTGTCGATCTCTGAAGGTAATAATCGACTCTTCGGCTCCAAAGAGAGGGGAGGGCAACCTGTCCCTTAATGGGTCTCTACCCACTGCGCCAGTCAGTTTCTCTTTCACCGCTGGGGTTTCGTATCCCGTTCGGTCCGAGTGGAATCAGTAGTGGACAATGCGGCAGATTGCAGGTTTCCTAGGGATTCTGTCATTCACCTTAACCCTCATTCATCTCACCATCCCCATGCTCATTTCTCATTCTCATTACATCTCATCACAAATGCTTGGACGGACGGCCGTTTGCACGTCCTCCACCTTCCTCTCCGAGGGGACCTCGCCCGTCTTCCACCGCTAGGATCACGATTCAACTCCCGGACGATCCATTTGCGGTGAACAAAGCGAGATCGCGGCATGATTAGACTCGGTTCTCTTCAATCCCTTACTTCTCATTCTACCATTGATTGCTCCCTCATTATTCATACCCTACCTTCATAATCACCTATTCAGGAAATCATCCATCCATTCCAAGTATGAAATGAACTGGTACTGAATTGAATTAGAGAGCTTAAGAACTGTCGGCAACATTTAAATAATAAGCTTCTGCTATAATGATTTCTGTTTGAGTTGCTTTAGTTTAAATAGCTTTTACTCGTCAGACGTAGAAATATGAGTTATGTTTTCAGTGTGAACTTTAAATTTTATAACGTCCGACGGAGAAATTCCTTAGTTCTCGTGCCATTCCCCTCTCTGTGTGAATCTGTTTGATTGTGTTTCGGCGAAGAAAAATGTGAAATTCTACTTTCTGGAAATTTGTCTTCCTTACTGAGAAAGTCCTATTAACAAAATGATATTAAGAAAAACAATTGGAAGATTGTCGAATTTCAAGATGAACAGAATAGAAAGATCAAAATTAGTCAATTCTTTACAAACATTAGATTGCTTTGTTTTGCTTGTTGCCTGTATGTGTATTGTTCGTATAGAGATTTTATTTTCGCAATGGGATCTACGACGAACCTGTTTAAGTCGCGCGAAAATTCATCCATGTCGTAGCTTCTGTACTTGGGTTTTTCTGACGTGGGTAGTATCTCCAAGATTCAGCACGACTTTTTGCATCATTCTCAGTCCTGCCGCTAGAGCCGCTTGATCTGCAGCACTGCTCGATACGGTTGCGATCATGCGACATCTTGCGTCAGGACCAAGAAAGACGCAAAACGTCGTGCCGAATTCCGTCTTGGAGATACTACCCACAGCTACCACATAAAAAAATTCTAGTATAGACAGTGTACGAATTGCTCATTTCTCCCTGGTAGCATTGGAAAGTGAAGCGGCATCGCCGTTCCCTTTGCAGGATCATTTAGTGGCAGGTGCTGGGTTCGAGTCGCGACGATAGCTGTTTTTCACCTTTTTTATTTTAATTATTTATTTTAGGTTACTTTAAAACATCTATGTTCATTAGCGACCGATATTGATTTATACCAGAAATAGATTTTACAAATAAAAATAAATAAAAATACACTAACAGTAAAACCGCACAGAAGAATATAGAACAGGACAGTACAGTACAGAACTGTAGTAAATTTACAATAATTCAGATCATATAATCAAGTCCAGCAATACTAAGATAATTTAAAATTGACCTATTATTTGCAACCTTCAATTGAATTATTATTTCATAAATTTGGTTTTTGATGCCAAGGGAGTGTCTTTGATTTTGGAGGCTTGAACATTCAAGTATAATGTGAAACGTGAATATCATTCCTCCACGTTTTGGACAGGTGGCTGGGTCTGTTTTTCGACTTTGCTAAGCTGCATCGAATTCAATCATTGCCTGGGCGAGAACTGAAGCGGCCAGTTGCTTCTAATTCGCACTTTTCCAAGTGTTCTCCTAGAAACGCCAGGTGAAATGCCATGCTGTGCGCAATCGTTCCTTACTTGGTTTGCATCATGGCTTCTTCCAACTGAGACGGCACCTCGTTGGCGGACATACTTGGAGGGAGAAGAACCTTCAAGCTTACATGTAGATCGTCGCCGGATCTCACGCTCCAGCGGGAGAAAAACGCCGCCACCTTCAAGGAAACAACACACATTACACTTTCAGGACTAATGATCTAAGTAGATGACATGAACGAAATATAAAACTCAGTGATGACTCCAAAGGAGAGAGGAGCGAACTAGGAAAATAATCTTATTATAAGAAGCTTATTCTGAGCAAATACCAAGAATTCTCTGGGGGAATATTTTACGATTTTCTTGAGTTTAACTTTTTCAAAGTACGGAAATCATAAAAATGATAAAGTGATAAATTAATCGTGTCCCTGGCAGGGTGGCAGGGACATATTAATACTTTCACATCAAACTCTCCAGAGTGGGAGGTGCATGGACGTGCAGTCTAAAATAAGAGAGAGCCACTACTACATTTCTGGGATCATGTGGGTCACCCTTTACATTTAACTTTTTGATTTACACACTACATATTTTACTGGTAAATAATGAAAACATACAAGTACAAAGAAATGAAATAATAATTTAAAAGATGCAATAATAAACACAATTGATTTTATGTTGAACAATTACAGGGTCGCCAGATGGTTTGATGAGTCTCTTCCTCACATGTAGAGTATTCGTTTTCCAAATGCCCAGTTTCGAAAAGGGGACAATAAGGAATTAATCATATTTACGGAAATAAAATGCTACATTACGTTGAGCTACGCGGCCTCCTTTTGAAATTTTCAGAAGGACCATTGCTCCCTATCCGGTCGCCCACCCTATGTGCACACCTATGGGGAAGTTGAATGATTAATTGTTAGTGATTCCAGGCGCGTCAACAACTCAGGTCATTAGTCCCGTAAGTGTAGTGTATGCTTTTTCATCGGGAAGTGGCGGTGATCTTCTCCCGCTGGGTGGCGAGATCCGGCGCCCATCTACCGTCAGCTAGTAGGGTTTTCCCCAACCAGGTGTCTCTATGGGAAGGTGATATCCGGCACTTCGACTCATGAATCCGCTCCTGCGTCTAGTCTTTGTATCACGACGTTAGCTCTTCAGCTGAGTAATCTCCCCGGTCCGCTGATGGGCGCTGTCTCTCCGGAGTGGCACCTGAATGTGCCTGTGGAATTGCTCTGCCTGCTGCTGACAATTATAAAGTGCGCTCGAAATGTTTGAGGCGAGTGGTTTGTGGTCTCTTCGCCAGGCAACTGGCTGCGATGATTTATATGTGACTATTTCATGGCTGGGAAAAGGATATTATATGTGGCAGTTTTTATCGCACAGACTTCCGAAATATTTTTAGAAACTCTCAAATACTTTTTATTAAGTAATTATTCTTTGAAATACGGTTTATACGAAATAACAATAACATTAGTTTTAGGAAAAGAACGTCGATGTACTGTGGTAAAGTATGATAAATGAATACTTTAAAACCTATTTCGGATGGGTTATTGGTTTCCTGTGGCATCGTGAATGTGAGTAACGATATATCTTTCGGTCTTATTTAAGTTGTATTATCTTAATCAAAAGTGTATCTGAATAAAATCTGTCAATTCTGTAACTTTTCTTACCTCCGTTTCGAAACAAATCTTCGTGTAATTACAGTTCGCACTTATTTTACTGAGTTCCCTGATAACAATGAGGTTCCTGTTAAGTTTTTTATTTCAAGGTAAAAAATAACTCAGATAACATTATAGTTAACGTATTTGATGCACTCTTGGGCTCTTCTTTTCTGATAAAGGATAGAAGTTCCATTGTATAGTTTTGCTGCGAGAGATCGCAATGAAGGGTTCCATTAAAAATATGCAAGAACCTCTACCATTACCTTTTGGAACTTCTCTTTGGTAAAAGGCATTTGAAAGCTTGAATGAACCTCATTACAATTTAATATTTTGCCCTAATTATAATCCACATTATTTCATTTCTATATCGATTGTTTGATTATTTTGTGTTTCGGAGCGCGTCAACTGCTATGGTCATTAATCCCGATAATGTAGTGCGGTGTTCTTCCTCCGCTGGATGGTGAGACCCAGCGCCGAAGTACATATCAGCTTGCAAGATTTTCCCCAACCGGATTGCTTCCGCCAGCGGCCCACTGCCAAAGTCGGGACCAGCTCCAAGTTCCCAACTGGTCTCCCAACACGTGTGGTAGCATAGAGCATAGAAATGTAAGCATGTAAGGTGTGAGAATAGGACAAGGAAGAAGAAGAAAAGATCGCGCGCGGTCCGTGGCCCGTTTGTTAGGGTACTGCTCCGACATCTGCCTGGTGTTGATCGGATTAACCACGGAAAACTACCGATCAGAGCAGCCAACGTTAAAATTCGAACTCGACCTAGCTGTTTAGCTAGTGGGGAAAATGTTAGCACTGTCGGGACTCGAACCCTAGGACCTCCCTGTTAGAGGCACTGCGGTGACATCAGTTAAGGTTCTGCGCTACCTCAGCCGGTATGCATCCATATTAATGAAGCGATTCTCGCACGTACTGCCTGATTCACCACAAACCGCAATTAATGCGAATCGAAAAGGACTGTTTAGTGCTGTGCGAGCCGTGACGTGTACCCGCTCGGCAAAACCAAACGGGTACATTGTAGGGATGAGAAATAGTCAGGATTCTTGAGACTTGTGTCATATATATAAGGAATCATGAAATTCTGCGCGAAAGGTTTCCTCCTACTGTGATCTGTGGAACATTATAGGAGGCGAATTATCAGTTTATAACTTAAATGGAAGTAATCTGTGTCTGGTTTTGCTCTTTTCAAACTTGCAAGTTTAATTTTCCGGTCGAATTATTTTCGTATTTGAGTGATTGCTTGATTACTCTGCTTTTGCTGGTGCGTTAAGTTGTATGGATGTTAGTTCAGAAAGTGAAGTCAATTTCACATCGCGGGAGGTAGCCGTGTTCATTTCCTGCTAGAACCTTAGATTTGGCGCCGACCTACAATTTGGCTTGGCTTGGCTTTTGCTTTCCCTTTCCCTTATCTATGCGTGCGGGGCTCCCCCTCAGTCGGAATAAGCTCTAAGTTCCCTACTTGTGTGATAGTGTGGTGCATGTAAATATAAGGATGATTGTAAAAGGAGGGAAGAGGAGACTGGGATGCTGTAGCCGTAGTACATACATAATTTTCCAATTATTGATTGAATATGCCACGCCAAACAACCGTTCAGAGCAACCGACCATTAGAATTCTCATCCATACACAGGTTGAAAGCGACCTATCTATGTAACTTGCCGAAAATCCACCATCGATTGGAACCACAAGACCTGCCGGGCAGCGACGCTACAGAGGCAATGACAATGCTGCCGTTGAGCCATCGCAGCCGGTTTATTTCCCTTTGAAAACACATCCGTAACTGTTGAAGCGTATGTTGTGTAGAAATACGTGTTACATTCTATTAATCTTTTCCTAGTGTTTTTCTTCTGTGGATAGACAGTGTGCTTGTTCTTCCTCCTACTTCACCATTGGGTGGGGACAAGGCAAACCTTGCCCCACCCCCCATCTCCCCTCACAACCCCTTTTCCACGCGAAGCGCTTCGACTCGCGAATCGATCCATCGATCTGCCAGATCACAGCTGTTGGCTCAGCAAGCACAACGATCGGGGCTGAAGGTGACTTTCCGGTTACTAATCTGGGGAATGCGCCTTTCGACAAAGTTTCGCGCCGACGATCTTTTCTCATGATGGGCTGAAAAAGCGGGTTGATTGAAGAAAGGAGTTTGTCATGTCGTAAAACGAAAGTGAAAAAGTAACTGCTTTCACAGTCACATCAAAGAGGCATTTTAAGTTGATGGTGAAAACACAGTTTCGATTGTTCTTTCACTTTATTCACTCAGCGGAATGGATTAGGGTCAACAAAAATCCAATACATAAAGGTATTGATATAGGATTAAAAATTTAACTGAATAGCGTTAAGGTTATTGGACGAATTGACTTTGTTTTTTTCTTTAATTAAAGCATATCTATGAGACAATACTATTTCATATTATTTTGACATACTTAGAAATATAATACACACACACACACACATACACACACAAATCTATTTAATACACAAAGTTAAACAGAACCATAGAAAATCCAACCTTAAAAAATTGCATTAACTATTGATAAAAACTGACCTATCTCCATACGGCTATAACAGCGTTTTAAAATTGAAGTGTTCACTGCCTGTCAGTATCTCAGTATCTCTACTCTTTGGGTCACATTTGACTAAGGTGCAAAATCAATGTACTGAACTCTCTTATTGGCCTGCTTTGCCATTCGCATTTCGTATTTTTAAACCACTTTCATTGCTCCATCCGTCGTTACGTCACCTTGCATCCGGTTGTTCTTTTGAATCAAAGGCCTTTTTGCTCGTCACGCTTCGGAAGAAACCTTCAATAAAAATAAAGAGAAGTGGCAAAAAACATACATCGGTGCGTTAGCCCTGGGATTGCTCAATCGAAGCTTTGTCGACCCAAAAGCCTCTGTTTCTAATACTATCGGTAGATGATTTGTTGCAACAACCAGATAAGTATTTCGGGAAACACTACATTCATTAGGATTCTACTTTTCGGTTTTCTGATTGGTCGAGTCTTTTCTTTACTGCAATTATTTTCTGAAAGGCAAAGACTACGTTATACTCATTCAAAGAGCTACAGAAACCAATTTTGATTCTCCCCGCAATTCTTCCTTTTTTTGGCCTAAACCTTAAGGCCGATAAATACATATTTATATATATTTCCAAGTAGCATAACAAATTATCATTATTATTATTATTATTATTATTATTATTATTATTATTATTATTATTATTATTATTATTATTATTATTATTATTATTATTATTATTATTATTATTATTATTATCATTATTATTATCATAATCACCATCATCATTATTATCACAAATGACGTTTGACTTATAAAAGAATTCACTGCGCTAGACACGAATCGTACCAGGTTCTTCGGGTATATGCCTAGTTGTTTCAATATCTTGAGCATCCGAAACAGTCAACACTTCGAACAGCTTTCAGGAATTAAGAACCCCAGTGACACATTTTACATTTTACACTTCCGATCGTGACCACAGTTGTACGTTTGCAGTTGAAATGTCAAACCCATTTACTGGCGTTACTTCAACCCAAGTAGATTCGAGATCCCACCGACAGTTGGCAGATGCGAAACAGTAAACATATGCTCATGTAATTGTTGAAATTACAAGTGTGAGCAGCCGATAAAATGTAAATTATTATTATTATTATTATTATTATTATTATTATTATTATTATTATTATTATTATTATTATTATAAACTAAATTTTGACTCTTCAATGGTTCTTTCACAAACTGTTGTTTAACATAAAACTGTGAGTTTTTAGCTGGGTAAATTTTACACAGCCTCAAGGGTCAAAATATCCATAATCTTTAAAGATCAGAAGTATTGAGAACGCCGATGTGATGACAAGGCTCCAATTGGACTTAAGCGCAAAAGGTAGAATATGAAGAACTTCTAATTTAATTCATAAAATATCGTCTCTATCGTTTACAGATTACTGTACCACAACGGGAAGTGCAATAATATTCAACCCAATTTAAAATAAACGTCGAACAATGAATTTTGAGCAATATTTATGATGCACGTTCAAATTTTGAAATGTTATAGTACAATATAGTTCCGAACTATTACATAAATCTCGTAATTGACTTTTTTTGTTTGATTCCGTCTTTAAGTAAAATAGAACTTTATGACTTGCATCACACACCACATATCGTTTATCTTCTGTCGGATAACATTACTATAAACAAGCTGAAGACATTTATGTACGGTACTAGATATCTTCAAAGTAATTGAAATGGACAACGTAGTAATTACTTTCTTTGTTTAATGTTTTTGTAACTTTTTGTGTTTCCTTTCAGCTCTTGGAAACCATATGAGTTATCTCAATATTGAAACATCACATTACAAGTGGTATAAACGTTGTATTTTTTTATTGATATAAAAAATGATCGAGCCTTAGAAGGCTAGGTCTTGACCTCAGCACAATTTTCGTCTGGTCATGTTTACCATTCATCATAACAAAAGTGTTTGGATTCGCGATCACATCGCTTGATTTTACATTTGAATGCACACAGTCAGCGTTGCTTTGTTGATAAGTGAACACAACTAATGAATGTATAAATGATCTCCTCTACTACAAGAAAAGAAAGGATTGATATGGACTTCAATCTTGCTTCAGCGGTAACTATTTATTTTATGGAAACGTGAACATTTAATATACTGTTTGTTTCGATATGTGAATTATGTAGTATTCTTTGCTTTGTTGGGTTATAACATTTTTTGCTAATTCTTTTTGACACACGTTTTCTACCATCTATCTCTAATATCATCATAACCAACTACATTTCGTTACATTAATTACATCGGTGTTACTACACATCCGATTCTTCAAATGTTCATTTTGTCCTTCATTTTACATTGGCATTCAACTACACATGGTTATTATTACTTTTCTCTAATTTTGACTTTAGCGAGAGTAAAGTTCTGTATCTTAAATTTTTTCGTTTTCTTCCTTTTCTGAATCTCTCGTGCTCTCTAGACAAGTTAATGCGATCATAGGCCTCAATGTGTCACGTTTCTGTTTTTTTGCAACCACTCTTCTTCTCTCGTCTTTGTGTTTTCTGAAATATCATACAAGCTTTTTATGTAAAGAAAACGCATTTAAAACATTTTTTTACAGTCACGCAAAACTTCCCACAGCCCGGCCGTGGTTCTCTCGTGTGGAGCCCCTAAAGACGGAGCCGCCGCGCCGTGAATTTCCAGCGCTCGCAGCGCGCACGGTGGCTGCGTAAAGAAGCGAGCGCATTGCTTCGCGCGCGCAGTTGGGGATGAGGCCGCCGCCCACACCCCTTCCCTTCCTTCCTCCCCCCCCGCCGCACTCACTCTTGCCCCCGCTCTCGCCTACGCCCAACAACACCTACGTACCTGCCAGCGCCGCTGTTGCATCCGCCGCTGCCAGCGTACCCATCACTGCTCCCCACCATTGCCATCACTGTGGCCTCCGCTTTCCTATCCTCTTCCTATCTTTCCTTCCTCACCATCGCCATCTCCGTCACCACCTTCGTACCCGGTGCCGACATCGTTTATAATCACAGTCACGTCACTGTCACCGCCACCGCCACCATCTGTCACCGTCACCGCCACCGTCACCGCCACCGTCACCGCCACCGCCACCGTCACCGTCACCGTCACCGTCACCGTCACCGTCACCGTCACCGTCACCGTCACCGTCACCGTCACCGTCACCGTCACCGTCACCGTCACCGTCACCGTCACCGTCACCGCCACCGTCACCGCCACCGTCACCGCCACCGTCACCGCCACCGTCACCGCCACCGTCACCGCCACCGTCACCGCCACCGCCACCGCCACCGCTACCGCTGCCGTCACTGTCATCGCCACCGTTACCACCGCCATCATTGCCACCGTCGCTGCCACCACCTCTACCACTACCACCATTGCTGCCACCCTCTCCCCTCCCCCCGTCACTCCCACTATCACCGCCACCCCCTCCTCACCGTCGCCGCCACCGCATCGTACAGCACCGCATGCTGCTTTCTTCCGTATAAAGTGGCCTCCTGCGGAGACACCGTGCGCCGAGAAAAACACTCTCTGACGCCCGGAGACGAGTCGTGATGGATGGAAGATTCTGCGTCGAAACGTGCTCTTGCATAAGCTCCTGGCGTGCGCGGGTCCCATAAATTCCTGCGAAGGAACGGTCTGTGCCCTCCGGAGGCATATACTGTTTGACGTGAATTCACCGGCTGCCTGGGTCTATTGTATGCACGGGGTGGATCAAAACGGTGTGGCTAAAGCGTCGCGAAAGATGGAATGATGTTGCCGATACGTACTACGTACTTTCTAGGAAACTCGACTGTGTTTAACAGTGTGTAAGGAATTCAAATGTTTTGGAGAGGATGTCACAATATTGAACTCTAACTTGTGGGAATGCTGATGAGGTGTTGTTGACTTAATAGTGACAATATTATAGCGAGACTGATGATGATGGCAAAGCCGTCAAAGAACGGATTTCTGAGTATATCTAGTAAGTTGACGAAGATGACATCGGTTATTTCACCATTAACCATTAAACTTTAAGGTTAGTCCTTTCCAAAGTCCAAAAATGTTTTGATTGAATATGGGAGGAACATAATAAACATTCATTGCGATCATTTCTGGTCTTCTCAATAGACTATTAACTTAATAACGAAAGGCCTGAAACTAGAAGTTTCTTTGGTTGAAGAGTGTTACTTGTGAAGGTTGACTCAATTACCTGCACCAGCTGGAGACTTTTCCTCAGAATTTCAAATATTTTTCAATTTATTATTATTATTATTATTATTATTATTATTATTATTATTATTATTATTATTATTATTATTATTATTATTGTTATTATTATTATTATTATTATTATTATTATTATATTAATTTTTATTATTTCATGTTAGTATATCAGCATGATGGGGGTGGACATTAATTCTTTAAAATTATATTGTTGTCACATATTATTTGATTGGTCTTGCTTGTGTATTTTTAGTAATTGTACTTGGAACACGCTACCACCGGAAATTCAAGTACTGCCAGTGCCAGAGTTTTACAATTTTCGGTTCTGGAACGTGTGCCAAATTGTTTCGTTATAAAAAAATTGGCTACAGAAATTTTTTATTCCAAATGCTCTCACACTCCTAATTTTCTACGGAGACAACCTCAATTAACGATTTGCAGACCTATACTTGAAATTTATTGTGGGGTGTGAATCTTATAAGCTGATCTTCATTGAAATTATTTTAATCTCGTACATATTTTTTCAATAATTTTGATTTTGCATTTGCTTAATATTTGAAGCCGAAAGCAACTGTCTCTTATTCAAATTAATACTTACTTTCTAACTTAGGTCAAAATTTGATTTTACATTATAATGTTCTTTCATTTTCGTTCATTTAATCTCTTCTAAGTTTGGTACTGCTGGCCGTAAAATACCGTT
>BLKR01006635.1:0-53468 GCA_011170035.1 Teleogryllus occipitalis | reverse complement strand
ATGTTCCTGTAGTTATATATTCCCATTTGTCGTCCGTTTTCATCATTCAAAATCGCAGCATTCTTGCTTAATACTTTACAAATTCGGTACGGACCTTTATACAACGGGAAAAATTTATAAAATAGCTTCTTATCCGCTGACGACACTTGAGGTACTCTAATTAACACTTCATCACCCTCCTTATACTCGCCTCGGAAGCATTGCTTCTGTTTTAGCTTTCTTTTGGCTGCTGCCTCCCTCAAATTGTCATAAATTATTCGCGTATCTCTCACATCATCTGGGATCCCACTTATATCTGGTGGTATCCTAATCCTTCGAAACGGATCATTTTTTTCTTTCCTACCCATGTGGACTTCTATAGGCGTGCTTCGCGTGCTCCCATGCGGAACATTATTCAAAACGTAGTTCAATACTGGAACGGCCTCCATCCATCGGTTATGGCTTTCCGAAATGTAGACTCTAAATAAACGCGAAATCTCCTTCATAATTCTTTCGCTGGGGTTAGCTTGAGGATTCCGTACCGTCGTGTAACATATTTGGATACCAATTCTTCCCATGTCTTGTTCCCATTTTCCACTAGTAAATTGCGTCCCCAGATCACTAATAATTTTTTTAGGTATACCGAATTCTTCAAAAAATTTGTGGCATTGCGTAATGCAACTCTGTGCATTCGCCTTTCTAATGGGATATAATTTTGTGATTTTAGAAAAAACATCCATTATTACTAACAAATATTGATTCCCAAATTTGGATTTCGGCATTGGTCCATAAAGATCCACAGCGTATATTTCCTTAGTTGACGTAGGTATTATCGCTTTGCTGCTCCCCTCATACCTTTTATTGGGCTGTTTGGTTTTCTGACAGACGTCACACTTACTGATTTGCTTACGGATTTGTCGCCCCATGCCTTTCCAATAGCATTTTGATCTTAGTATTACTTCGATTTTGTTACATCCAAAGTGGCCGAAATGTTGATGCGTAGATAGAATCAGTTCTCGCCTATGCGCTTCTGGTATCCAAATTTGATACTGCGTCCCTCGTTTCCTAATCCGATGTAATAATACCCCCTCGTACATCTTCCACATTGAAAATTTCGGATCATCCTGCCGTCGGTCGTTATCTTCCGCCGAAAAATGCTCAATTATTTGCCTCCCCACAGGATCCTCTCTTTGAATTTTCGCTAATTCCTCCTTCGTCCATTTCGGTCGTATTTCCGTTAACTGGATAGCATTAATATCGGGTTCCACACTACCTTCCTTTTCCTTTATCCTGATTCTCGATAAATAATCGGGCAAAACGTTATCACGGCCTTCACAATATTGGATGTTAAAATCAAATTGTTGAAGCCATAGTGACCATCTCAACAATCTATCGTTATTCAAATGACTTCTCATTAAGAAAATTAGGGCCTTGTGGTCCGTAATGACGGTAAATGGTCGTCCAATTAATATAGCCCGTAATTTCTGCGTAGCCCACACAATTCCTAAAGCTTCCCGTTCACTGGTAGTAAAAAGTCGTTCGCCAAGGGTCAAAACACGACTTTCTAGGGCGATTATTCTCTGCTTATTCTTTTCGTCGTATTGGAACAACACAGCTCCCATGGCAAATCCACTACTATCCACTTGTAGATACATTCTTTTGTCGAAATCTGGATAACTGATCAAAAATGTCTTCTCAAATAGTTCTTTTAATTTTTTAAACGCCTCTTGACATTTTGTATCCCACGCCCATTTCCTCCCCTTCTTTAGCAATTCTATTATTGGGTGTATAATTTCTGAATAACCTTTGCAGAACCGGGAATAATAATTGCACACCCCAATCAATCTTCTAACTTCCCTTACATTCCGAGGTCGTGGAAAATTCTTAATCAATTCTTTCTTTTTATCTTGCATCGACATTCCTTGATCCGATATGACGTGCCCCATAAATTTTATATTCCTCCTCCCGAATTGGCATTTTCCAATATTTAATTTTAAATTATACTTCCGAAAGATTTCGAATAGTTTTTTCAACTTCTTTAAATGTTCAAACATATTGGTAGAGAATAACACAATATCGTCGACGTACATGAGAGTAGTTTCCTTTAGCTCATCCGGTATTACATCGTCCAAATAACTGATTAAAGCTGCGCCACTATTCTTTAATCCAAAGGCCATCCTCTGAAAACTATACGTATTGCCTTCAAATGAAAAACTGACAAATTTTTGCGATTCTGGGTGTAGTCCAATTTGCCAGTACGACGCAGTAAAATCCAGTCCCGTGAATATCCGAGCTCCTTTTACCTTCCCCATCATTTCATCTAATTTCGGCGGTTTTTCATGACGAGCGATGGTCTTGCTATTGAGTTTCCTAGCATCCACACAAAATCTGATCTTATTGTCTTTCTTACGAACTATCACTATTGGGCTTACATACGGTGTCATCGATTTTTTTATTATACCATCCTCAAGCATCGTGTTTATTTGTTTACGTACTTCGCTTTTATATACATGGGGGATTGGATATTGTTTCAGATTAAAAGGTTCCTCATCCATCAATTCAATTTTAAATTGATATCCCTTTACCGGCTCCCTTGAACTTCCAAAAATATCTTTATATTCATTGACTAACATTTCAATTGCTTCACTAGCATCTATTCCGTTTTCGTCGACCGCGCCCTCTGCTGCCGCGTGGATCTGGTCCCTGGTCTCTTCAATTTGTTCCGCAATATCGCAAATACACATATCTTCGCCCTCCTGGTCTTTGATCCCTAAACAATGTTGTTGCCCTTTGTCACCTCGTAACAATATACTCCTGTTACCTATGTCGACCTTGGCGTCATACATTTTTAGGCCATCAATCCCCAAAATAATCGGACGAATCAAATTCTTCACTACAATTGCCGGAAACTGAATTGTCATCCCTTGGACTTCCACTTCCACCCAAATTTGCCGACTTCTCGTTTCGATGCGCCTTCCATTAGCTGTCCGAATATCCAAACTCCTAGTGGGTAGCTCCTCAATTTTATTTCCCTTTTTCTTTAACTGCTCATATAATTTTTCCGACACTGCACAAACATTAGCACCTGTGTCAATTAAAATGTCTACAGGTATATTCCGAAATATCCCCTTCAAAATTAAACACGTGCTATTCTCCGCCCGTTCGTCCGTATCTTCCCTTAATAAATCTTCCGCCGATACTTCAATGCTATTCAACTCCTTAAGAACCATCACGCCCTCATTATCATCGTTCGAAGTATCCCGCCCATTTACTTCGAACACTGGGAGTTTTCCTGTTCAATCGCATTAATTTCCACATGTTCCCGTTTATTGTCCTCTTTGAACCTCCGCGGATACCCGTTTCCTGTCTTTTTATTTTCCATTTTAGTACTATTTCCCCTGTCATCCTTTCTTTCTGAGCTATAATTTCCTTGGCGGTTGTAATTATTCATTGTTTTTCCCGTTCCATTGTTATTCTCGTTCCTGCTTTCATTATATTGATACCCGTTACTACGATCATAATCACTATTCAATGTCTGGTCGAATCGACTTAAACGTTCGACCAGATCCTCAGAATCAATAGGCATGGAGTTCCACAATAAATTTTGGATATTTACAGGCAACTGACGAATAATAATTCTAATTAATTCATTGCTATCCATTCTGTCTTCGCATGCCTTGAATGCTGCTATTTTACGTGTTGCGAAGTCACACATATTCTCGGCTCCACCCTTCTTATACCTTTCACTCATTAATTTGTATTTTAGATCAAACTTGTGGCTTTCGTTCCAATATCTTTTTAAGAATTTATCCTTCCATTCCTTATAATTAGTCGGTTCCGGTACTAAAGAGGTCAACCAATGATGTGCCTTGGACGACATGGCTTGTTCTACTATATGCAATTTTAATCTTTCGGGGATATTATTTATCATAAAATAATTCTCTAATTTTGAAATAAACGACCACGGTTGTTCTTTCATATCACCATGAAATTTTAGGTGGCTTGGTATTACAAGCGCCGATGCATTCATTGCTATATTTCCCTGCGAACGCCTCATGAATTCGTTTTCTAACTGTTCGATCTTGTCCTTAATGTCCGACATATATTTCCCAGATTCAGATTCTTGCACCATTTTAATGTTTCTAAGTCCCTCCTGTATTCGTTTTTCTAATTTACTATCCAAATTAACTAATTTAGATTCTATGTTTTCAATTCTTTCGCCATGTTGAAGCGACATTGCGTTTAAATTATCTACACGCGATTCGACGATTGTCAACTTTTCGCATTGTTGGTCATGTAAATGTCCCAATGTCACAATGCTCTCCTGTAAATTATTAACTTTGGAATTAATTTTGTCGCCAAATTCTTTTAATTCCCTCTGTATTTGGTCGACTTGATTATTAAAAGACTCAATTTTACAATGAATAATGTTGAATTCAGCTGATGTATCCATCCGTAATTGCACTATTTCCTCGTGTATTTCCTGACGAAAATTCTTCAATTCTAATGACATTTTCGATGTCATTCCTTCCAATTTAGCGTTATTTTTTTCTAATTTAGTATTAATATCTGAAGTAATTCCCTCTAATTTAGTATTCATATCTGAAGTAATTCCCTCTAATTTAGTATTCATATCTGAAGTAATTCCCTCTAATTTAGTATTATTATGCTCAAGTTTTGCGTTCATTTCTGCTAACATTTTAAGAATTAAATTATTAGGGTCCATATTTCCTAACGGTGCAGCCATTATTTCCTTTTCTTGTGGTTCAATCTCAATAATTTCACGCGAGATTTCTCCCTCGGGATTAGTATTAGCAGACGCCATATCATCTACATTAACATTCTCCATACGCAATTTTTTGCTCCTAGTATCCATTTTGAATTCTAATACAAATTAAAATCTCTCTGTTAAATTATTTTAAAATCACACCAATGAAATGGTCTTGGCTCTTTCTTATAATTAACAATTAATTTCAAATGTCAATCCATAAATTTCAGATTCCCTTTGGATCACTTTATTATAATTTATAAGACTAATTTTATCCGTGTCACCAATTGTTATAAATTATAACAAATTATGCATCACGTTGGCGCGCCATTTTGAGATATACAAATTTTCTCTCTACTTTAATATCTCGCAAAGATCTTAGCGTCCGGCTTGCTGGGTCAATGGGTCACGATATATATAATCCTTATTACCTTTATAATGGATTATAGGATCCGCAGACTATACAGCGCTGCTGGGAATCTGAAATTAGAATGATTCTAATTCCTAGTTCATTACTGTTTGGATTGACTAAATGAAAGATCACTTTCTTTTCTAAAGAACAAAATTTAACAAAGTTTATTGTTACCTTTTTGCAAACAATATAGTGAATTTAATACATGATTTTAATGTTAGGCCTTTGATCAAGATATCTTTGAATTTAGAATTTTATACCGCGGTTAACTTATCTATTCTTCGTTGATGTCCCTCGAAGACTTCTCAGTCGAAATATCTTGCGAGCTTGCCGTAGTCCAAAGTTCCAAGAAATCCTCTTCTGCTCCTATCCAAGATGGTGTCAAACTATCAAAATTATCAGTCCTGATTACGTCCTATGACATAGTCCCGAAACCTATAACTCGATTACCACTCCCGACGAAGTCCCAATTTATGCATCAATATTACTTTCACATGCAATATCTGCAATATTATTTGCTGTCCTTCAAATTTCACAATCTGATAACCCGACTCTGACTATCTGCACTACCTCGCTCCCTCTCACGACCCACGATCCGTTCAGACACGCGATGCCGGTCAGAATGAATTCTTCTTGCATGATTCACCCCTCGAAGCTTCCTATTAAACTCCCTTCTTTTTTTTTCATAACATTTGACCGTCCTTCTCTCACCCAGCCAATCCATGCGTTCGTTATATTTTGATGTAGCTAACCTTTCGATCGTCTAAACTTCTTAATGCATATTCCACCATATTGTCTTCAAATAAATGTTAGTTTATATTCATGTGACATATCGGTATGTCACAATACCTGGCAAAGATATTACATCATTAGAAAGAAAGGCGCAAAACATCTTAGACGCAGCCATGGAATTTTCAAAGAAAACTGGGCTCAAGATTTCCAAGACAAAATCCACGTTCATAATTTTCTCTAGGAAACGATCTTTTAGAAGAGACATTGGTTGAAAATAGGACAGCATAAGTTGGAACAGAGTAAGGAAATTAAAATCTTAGGAATGATTTTAGATGAAAAGATGACATGGGTTCCACATATCAAGAATTTAAAGAATGAGTGCACCAAAAGAATGAGTCTTGTCAAAGTCATCAGCCATACATCCTGGGGAGCGGATTATACGATTATAAGAAGAACTTACCAGGCAATAGTTAGATCCAAATTGGACTATGGCTGTATATTTTATGATGCGGCCAAGAAGAATATCAAGAGATTGCTGGATCCTATCAATAATATGGGAGCGAGACTGACGTGTGGGGCCTTTAAAACCAGCCCAACTAAGAGTATTTTGTGCGAAGCCAATTTATTATCCTTAGAAAAACGTAGAAGAAACCAAATTATGGGATATACGATCAAAGTAGCAGCCAACAAATTGAATCCAATAAACAGAGTATTCGAATATGCATACAAACATTATAGAACATTAAATTATAAAAAGAAGCTCCCGAGGCCCTTAGGAATAAGGGCAATTCAGATATTAGAGAAGATACAAGAGAAACTTCCACTCCTAAGTAATACGACCTTACCTGACTATGCTCCTTGGATAATACGAGACATCAACGTTATTGAATTTGCGAACATCCCTAACAAGCAGAATGCAAATCTTCGTGAAATCTGTGTCCAAATAAGAAATGAACTAGCAAAATATGATGATTACAACAAAATTTATACTGATGGCTCAAAGAATCTAAACGTAGGTTGCGCAGTAATAGCTTCATGTGAGGTGATCACCAAAAAATTACCTGATGACTTTTCAGTGATGTCCAGTGAACTATATGCCATAGTAGAGGCCCTTACATACATTACAAGGGCCAAAGAAAAAAGATTTATGATAATAACAGACTCTAAAAGTGCTGTATCTGCTATAATGAATCTATCTATTGATAATGGATTGGTCCAAGAGATAGTTGGAAAAATCAACCAACTAAACATTGAGGGCAAAGAAATAGCGTTGAGCTGGATACCTTCGCACGTTGGCATTGCAGAAAACGAATTGGCAGACAGAAAAGCTAAAGAAGCAGCACGATACGTAGTTAGAAGTGATATACCAGTAAGCTATCAAGAATATCTCAAGAGAGTCAAGAACAAATTAGCTGATCTTGACACTAATGAATGGAACAACTTACAGGGGTGCAAATTAAGATCAGTTAGAAAGTTTGAAGATGATAATCCAACGGTCAGCTTCTGCAGAAACGATCAGGTTGCCTTGACAAGATGCAGAATAGGACACACAAAATTTTCTCACAGCCACTTATTGAACAGGACTGATCCTGATAACTGCAATTCATGCAAGATTTCTCTTTCAGTAGAACATTTGTTTGTATGCCCTAAATATGAAAGTTCAAGAAACAAGTACAATTTAAGTTCTCCTAAAGACCTCAATAACAAAGAACAGTGCATTAAATTCATTAGCTTTATAAGAGAAATTGAAGTTTATAACAGTATTTAACCATATATGTATAATTCTGAGTTACTGTGTTACTTTGTACTGACTGTGTAATTATAAAAGTAGTCGCTAATAACCATATGTAGTTGATGCGACTTTAAATAAATCAAATCAATCAATCTGTGTACATTCCAGAAAGAACTTTCCTTTGAACATATTTGCAGAAAAAAAATTCTCAGATTAAAAAAAAAATTCAATCCTCAATTACAAATCATTTACCAATCTTACTACCCATCTTCAACAAAAGCATTAGTACATAAATTGAAGAATTTATCAATATACACTATTATGGCAAGTTTTCAGTAGAGTTATAGTGGAAAACTTTCACACGGCTCCTAAATGCTACATTATCACTCATTGTATTTACCTTACAGCAATTCACAAACTTCCATAAACTCGATCAATCATTAGGTGTTTTTTTATATCATAGAATACTATATAATACTAATAGTCAATAATAAAATTCATTATAAATATCAATGTACACTATTATGGCAAGTTTTTTGGTACAGAACTATTTTAGGAACATTTCACATGGCTCCCAAATGCTCAAAACAATATAATCTAAGCGCATACAATTGTCTCAAATTTTAACATTAATTTCTAGAGCAGGTCTGATAAAAGTACATTTCAACACATTAGGACAACGTTCAGAACTACTTTTACCTAAAAATATACTGATGTACAACTAAGACATGGAACTCCCAACAGTTGCATACCACAGTATGTTTCACAAATGTTTAAACCCCCATAATAATATGTATTAAATAAGTAAATCTTCATCCCAATGTATGTATAGAGTGTATCTAGATTTAAGAATGTATAATGTATGTAAAAATTGTGTATTGTACGTCAAAAATTGTGTATTGTTTAGTTGTAAGTATTAGAAATATAAGTATTAAAGCCTGTAAATTAGCTAGTAGTAAGATACAAGAGTGAGAGGTAATATGCTCAAACGTGAAAATTAAACGTTATGTATTACAAATAAAAATGTACAAACCCCTGAGAGGCAAAACTGCCGAACAGGAAGAAAATAAATTAAAAAAAAAAAGTATGTTTGACATTGAAGGATTTAAATCATGGATGACTCAGCAAATCTATGATGATAATTTTTTCACCGAAATAGTGAATGGGGAAACAAGTTTCATTAGATGGGGCAACATAGATTTGTTCTAATTTATAATGACTTGAAACATTAGACAACCAATTATATATTTAATTTAACAGTCATTTTCAACAACCAATTCTGATTTATTTGAGAATATATATAAAAAAACTCCTTTGTTCTTGAATCATTTCATAAAGAGAATTTAGAAAGTCTCTTAATAAATTCTATTATTCTGAAGAAAATGCTATTCTGAAAGCACATACGAACGTAACTTAAGGCTAGAATTTATAAAATTGAACAAAGAACGCACTTCTTCTGAACTTTCAGTATTAAGAATCGATATAAGATTGTTATCTTTTATAAATGTATTTCTCAGGTTATCGTACTGGGGGCATAGCTTTATTATATGTTCTAATGTTTCATACTGTTCTAAGTTACATAGCTGGCAAAAATATATTCCATTATCATTTTAAGATTTTACGAGAACAAGGGAAGGAAGTTATGTTCGTCCTTCAGGAAGCGAGTATGCAAGGATTTCTTTTCTGCAGCGGAAAGGAGGAAGAAAGAAGAGATATTATTAGACTTTTTATACCTCAAGGGAATTATTAGTTAACTGGTACTGTTTGACCTTCATTGAAAAGTAGTTTGGCAAAAACATTTGAAGTTCAGCAACAAAAACAAATATTGCTTTACACTTCAAACATTAAAAAATTGACGAAATAATTTCCTACTTATGCAATCATTCTCTCTTGATGCAAATATGTAAAAGAAAAAACATATCCTTCAAATTTTAAGCAGAATTTTGAACAGAAGTACAGGAGAACTCTTAATTTTTTAGGAGTACCCCTGTCGTCCAATAATCGTAATTCTTTAACAATTGTAATATTAATAACTAAACCTTTTTCTCTTTTCATTCTGAACTGTCGTTTCTCTAAATTCATCATTATGTTGAAAAACAAATGCTTTGGTCACACTCACGGTAGTTTTATGTTAATCGTTTAGGTCAAATACCTGAGCCGTGTCATGAACATGGACACTTGTAACAATGCGTCCTAAGTGTTTGGCAAAAACGTGACTTGGAATAACATGCTTTGGAAATTATGCGTTGGGCAGACTCAAGGAAGTTTTATATTAACCTTTCGACGGGCGCACGAAAAATTTTCTCACCAGCAGGCGCTTATCGTACATTTTTTTGTTATTCAATGACTCCTGAATAAAACAAAGAAATTGTAGAACAATGCACTTTTATGTACATTTTAATGCATTATCATATCTAAGAATACATAAATAGTGAGATAATATGATATATTCATAATTATGAAGAACAATCCTAGAAATATCACAATTCACAATCGCAAAGTATATTTGCATTATCGGTATCGTCTCAAACTGGGTAGTACTTTCGCTATATAACGAGCTTCTGTTTTTGAAACTGCTCTATACGCCCTGACACGCTATTCTAAACATTAGTATTTACCAACAAAAACACATCCGCTGATAAACATTCGTATTTAGTAACAGAATTATCTTGTCCCAACACAGTATCGTGCTGATTCTCGTCTATATTTTCAACACTCAGGTCACTATACAGTTCACGAACTTCCTCACGATCAGACAGTTATTGAAGAATATGCTGAATTTCATTCACATTAATTCTTTCTGTGGACATTTCGCACAAAATTTCGAATTCGACCAGGTTATAGCACAATTTTAGAACAATAGGCGAGCAGTGTAAAGTTTATGACACTATACACTTATCTCAAATAGAGCTTTACAGAAACTGAATATTGAGTAGAAAGTCAATAGAGGCTGTAAGAAATCACCTCTAAAGATATTTGCAAGGAATAACGAGAACGCAGAAGTATTTGCCAACAATGAGACCACAGCAAATCCCCAAAATCTGCTATTGTAAAATTTACGCAAGCGTGCCCGATGGGACCGGGAGCGCGCTCGAGCGAGCGCGACCGCCACCGCTCGAGCGGTGGCTCAGGGCATCAATTGATGTCACTGCAGTGCCTCTGGCCGGGAGGTCCTAGGTTCAAGTCCCGACGGCAGTAGTATTTTCGACACTAGCTTGTCAGCTAGGTGGAAGTCTGTTGCTGTCTGCTGGAAAATTCTAGCAGCCGGCTGCTCTGATTGGTAGTTTTCCATGATTTCTTCGATCAATACCAGGCAAATGCCGGAGCAGTGCCCTCACAAATGGGTCACGGACCGCGCGCGATATGTCCTTCCTCTTCCTTGTCCTATTCTCACCCCTTATATACACACAAGCACTACCACACATACCGGGAGACCGGTCGGTAACTTAGAGCTTGTCCCAACTGGAGCGGTGCCCCGCTGGTGGGAGATACCTGGTTGGGAAAAACCGACTAGTCGACGGTAGGTCGGCGCCGGATCTCGCCATCCAATGGGGGAAAATCACAGCCACCTCCCGATAATAAAGCATGCATTACACTTACGGGACTAATGACCTCAGTAGTTGACGCACCCGGAATCAATAACAATGAATGAATCAATCAATTAATCAATCAGCGCCCGATGGAAGGTTAAGCGCATTGGCCGGAGGATGAAGCCTCGTCATTAAATTAGACACGCGTAACGAAGAATCAGGGGCCTCGGTGGGTGAGGGGTTAGCTTACTGGCCTCTGAACCCCCAGTGCGGGAGTGCCTCGGCCAAGGCGCCCGGATTTTCGAAGGGCGGAAAATCCACAGTAGCCATGTCACACTTGTGGCATGCAAAAGAACCCTGGTTGTATGCTCGGCAAAATTAAATTCTTTCGACAACATTCGCCCTAACTAGATCTCACTCCTTCCCTCCGCAGGTCGTATACAGTAACTGAGACCGACTTCTGGAGGAGAAAGTGAGTCATATCCCAGGCGCATTAGGGGACCGCCCGTGATGCGCGCCTGCTCAATAAGGTCCCCAGACCCGTGTCGGAGGTAGACGTCTGAAGAAGCCTGGATCGATAACCCAGGGGGAAAAACCACCCTGAGTTTTTCCTCCCAAGAAAACCCATTAAGGGTCACCTAACTTCCGAATATGGAAGATAGGACCCAAGAAGAAGATCGAAGAATCAACTCGCCTTAAAAGTTTGAGGTCATAAATACGTCGCCGTTCCGAATGCGCAACCGTTCGCCATGTTCTCGCGGAAGAGAGTAGATTCCTTCGCAATCTGTTTGTTCCGTTCGCGGCTAAACCTACTCTATTCCTCCCTATTCCTATTCCACATCGCCCGCCTCTCCGAAAGATTCTTCAACAAGCTTCATAATCTCCCTTTCCAGCCGATATTATCGCTAGGAAAAACCAATAACCCTCATCTGAACCGCATCCCGTCCAGATTCCCCAAAGATAAATCCCGTCTCCCATAACTCTTTTTGTGTCTCCTCCACATCCTGTGCATTTAACATTTTGCGTCGACTGTTCGATTAGCTTTTTATTTCGATTCGCGAGCTAACGGTGTCCCCCATGTCTGGGCCTAGATTAATTCCCACGCTTAAAGGGTAAGAGAGACATGTGGCGAACATAACGTATTCCCTTCACCATAACTAGCAAATTCCGCCGCCCTGACTCTTCGTCGTGACACAGCAGAGACATCTTTGTGACACATGAGAAACATCTGTCAGTCAGTCCATCCGTCTGTGAACAATGCTAGCGGTTAAACCGTTCAGCCGATTTTCTCTCCGAAATTGATATATCCAAATTAGTCTGGCTGTCGCGGCCTCTTGAATTTGAAACCGATATTTTAATTTTGGGGGTACACATGAAGCCTCTCAGACATTTTCGAAATGTTCAAAAAAATGGCTCCATCGTTTTTTATTAAATTTTGTTATTGGATAGTGTGAAGGACGTTTGAGAGAATGGTATAGGTCTCATTTAGTTAAAAACCCTCATTTTTCGAAAATTGGAAAAATTCAAAATTTGTTTGAAGTTTGAATTTTTCCGGCGACTTCCTGCAACTACGAAATTGAAAATAGAAATTTTCCTTCAAATGAAATTTGTTGTCCATAATTAGTTGTTTCATTAAGGTCATGTACATTTTGTTGAAAATTTCAGTCGTTTTCGAGTATATTTTGCGTGCAATATATGCAATTTTAAAAATAACAAAAACAATATTTTCTCAAAAGCAGATCCAAATTTCTTCTTTAAATTTTTGGTAGGGATAGTGCTGAACGTACTCGATGAGATGACATAAACGTCATGTTGCTCTATTCGTCTCTTTTTATTTTCCAAAAGTTAAAAAACAAATTTGACATGTTTCTCATGTAGATACTATTTGTACTAGAGGCCATTTATTCACACTATTGCATTAATGAATAATGTGCATTAAATGATTCCATGAAAGAAAGAAATGCTCAAATGCCATTTTCTCAAAAACCTTTCAAATTTTTTCTTCAAACATTTTTCTTACGCATAATAGTGCTAATTTTCCTCTTTAAGATGACATAAATGTTATTTTGCTTTATTCTTTTGTTTTTTAATTACACATTTTTTTAAATATTACTCACGCCTTTAATATGCATATTTATAGCGATTTGTATATATTATTGCATTTATGAGTGGAAGTGCTTTAAATAACTTTATATAAAGCTTTCCGAAAACTCAAAAAATTTCTATTAAAAAATAGTTTCAAATTTCGCTTTTACAGTAACTCTTAATCGCCATTTTCTTAAACGGCTTTCTTACGGCTCCAAAGCTTTCAACGACAAAAAATCATAAAGGACAGGATTTTACTTTTCTTTAATATTCTTAAAGTAATATTTCGGTCCTGCCATTAGGAAACCGAAAAATTGAGTAAATTTTGAAAAAATGTATTTGGCGGCGATAGAAGCCAGCAGGCAAGATGATGGGGCAAGATTGTAACACTGGCCCAGATCAAAGAAATTAGAAAACTAACTAGCACGAGAAATGTTGTCATTATGTAGCACCACCAGTTTAAAATTGCAAATGTTCTACTTTTCTCGAATTTGTCCTACACTTTCATTACTAATACTGGAGATTTATTTTTCAGTGTAATGTGTTATTGAATATAAAATCTTGAAATCATTTCAGATAAATCTTATTCAAATTATTAGTCGCGAGCAAATAGTCCATTCATCAAACTTCCAGAGCAAATTATTTTCACGTGTATCTGATTTTGCTACGGTGTGGCGAGAAAGATAAATATTTCTGATAATTTTAAAATATGTATCTCTGAGTTCAATGGGTATTGGTTTGGGATTCTATTTAAGCACGTTAATTTCATGAATCATCAATAAAAATACATGCAAATTGTACAACGAACCGCCTCTGGTGGTCGCAGGTTTGATGAAAAGTGTTACTTAAGATGTAGTGATACGGCATGACTTATGTGATTATTAGATTTAAGTTCTAGTGTGCTGTCACTGTAGCAGTGCGGTGAGAGTTTTGCAAGCGATAGCGGAAATAATAGTAATATGAATTGCAACATGCCATATAATTATAAAAAGTACGGGAATATCGATAATGTTGATGAACCACTAGTTACTGTGTTTTGTTTCTTTTTCAATTTACTTAATTTGAATAATTAAATGTATGGGAATGGTAAATGAGTCACGTATTAAGGATCATTTGTGTCTATTACTCAGTGATTTAATTATGAGTATATCTTTGACCCCGGTGAACAAGCTGATAAGTCAAAAAACTTAATTTTACAGGGGAACAAAAAATTGCTTTAAACTAATGTTATAAATATAGGATAAATGATATTCAAATAAAACTTACACAAAAATAGTTTTGTAATAATATAACCTTCGCTTGAATACCATTTATCCCTGATCTCATTCATTTACACGTTGATTTTTGCTCTCCTGTAAAATTGTTTATGACTTATCTGCTTATTCACCGGGGTCAAAGATATATGATGAACTTGGTGATTTAATTATGTGTGATAATGAGGCTGCGTGTTTTGCATATTTGCATGTTTTTTCCTTAAACGTAATGATATGCAAAAGAACACAAATTCATTTCTTGTGTGGGATCAATACACAAATTCTTGTAGTGCATATTTATGATGGATGAGCATATTTTCATTTTAAGAGCGTTTATTTGTACATTTTACTTTTTTGTTTTTTAATTTTTTTCCCTCATAAAATGCAAACGTTGAGATGGCTTTCGAGCTTTCATCATCTCTGGATGAATCGAGCGGTATAGTTCATCCGGAAGCCGATATCCAGACGTGTCCGCGCGTCTGTGGTAAAGAAGCAGCTCCACCTCGTGTCCTGCCCCATCCCCTGCCCCTCCCTGCTTGCGTTCAACTGTTGCATCGTCGCTATCACAACCTCATGCGAAGGACAAGGCCACAACAGCTGAAGAGCTAGCAATGAAAGAAGCGGGGATTGGAGAGAGAAATTAAGTTCTCATTGGCTCTGAAATTACGATACCTCCTATTCGAAATCTGCCAGTTCGAAATCTGCTGTAACTCGAATCGGTTGTCTGTTTTGGAGTGTTGGTTCAGTTTCTTTGCCGATCTCGGTAACTTGTGTAGTGTGTGAATTAAATCAAGGTAGTTTGCCAAAAGATAAGAGTTCGTGTGCGTCTCTTTTGCAAAGTTGCAATGTAGGTGAGAAAACGTTTACTTTAGATGGGAAAATGAAGTTTGCCATGTTTGTTCTCAGCAGGTGAAATGTACGAAAAAAAATTCAAGTGCATCTATATTTGCAAACTGCATCTCACATAAAAAAAATCCATCAAAAAATACAATTCAACCTCATCTGGATGTGAAGGCAAAGAAAAACGAAAATGATACATTCACTGAGGAGTTAGTTAAGCCCTTGTTGCCTTTAATATACCATGGAGAAAGGTGGATATTGCTGTTTTTAGCAGTTTTTTAAAGAAATACACGAACAGAAAAATTCCCGACGAGTCCACATTAAAACAGATGCGAAAAATATAACTGTTTTGCCACCGAGAGCCAGCCAGGAAGGCACCGCATGCCAACCGCGATAACCTAGGGCTGCAAATGTTTCAAGAGCGGGAAGAGGGGAGGATGCGCGTCTGGACGGTCGGTAAGCACCGCAAAATACTGCGGTGAACAGTCCTTCCCTGGTTGTTCGTAAGTTACGCAACTCAAGTTTTTGTGAAAATGGAGTGTGTTAATGATCCAGAAGTTAGTGGTTTGTGTAATTGTCTTATAGAACAATTATTAAGGACGGAATTTCATAGTATTGGGATTCCGGAAAAGCTCGAAATAAAAGACAACGGTAAAGGTAGCTTCCATAAAGTGCGGTATACTTAAAATAATGTTCAGGATTCGCCACTGGTATGTAGCTAATGTAGTTGTGGGTAAATTGAATTCCAAAAGAACCAAGGGGGACAAGAAGGATAAAGTGGGGAAATGAGGACGAAGAGGGCAAGGGGACAAAATGGGACAATAGGGGCAAAATGAACAAAATTGGAAAAGGGGAGAAAATGTACAAATGGAGAAAGGGGGACAAATGGGAAAATGAGACAAGGGGACAAATGCAACAAGAAGACAAATAGGACAATGGGGACAAAATAGACAAGAGGACATATAAGACAATAGGGACAAAATGGGACAATGGGGACAAAATGAAGAAAATGGAAAGGGGAAAAAGTAACAAAATGGGAAAGGGGGACAGATTAGGCAATTAGGACAAATGGGACAAGGGAACAAAATGGGACAAGAGAACAAAATGAGCCTAGAGCACAAAAGGAGCAATGGAATAAAATGAAACAAAGAGAAACGGGGTAATGGGGCAAAATGTGACAAGAGGGCAAATGGGACAGGAGGACAAAATGGGAGAGAGATGGACATCGGGACAAATGGGTTAAGGAGATAAACGGACCCAAGGGACTAACGGAAACGGGGGACAAATGGGATAATTGGGACTAATAGGACAAAATGGACAAAATGGGGCTTTTAGGATACATGAATCTGCACCCTACTTATCACATCCAATGTAGAATTCCCATTAGAATATACTCAGACATTTTTTTATTGCATTTTAAGAAAAGAAAATCAAAAATATCTTCTGAACTGAAAGTGGCTCTTCTGAATAGTTTCTGGAACCAACACTGATTTTGTGGAAACCAAACACATAAAAGCAAGTTGGAGGGGCTTATGACATAATGACTAGAGTATATGCATTCCATTGTTGTGGCATGAGTTCAATACCTAGGGAATTTGTAGACAAATTGATCTCTCAACAGATTTTCTCTGGGTTCTCTCTTTTCCCCTGTGCTCTAGTTAATGAAGGTTCTTGTGTGCAAAAGTAGTAAAAGGAGTGCTTGGACCTATTCAGGTAGAAAAATGCACTGTGCATATGTTCAATGTGTCAAAATTATTATATTTATTTTAAACATAACAGACATAAATGCCAACTAATAATACATAAAGTGGCGTAAGTAGTAAACTGTCATACAATAATCATTAAAAACATTAAATCAACATAATAATATAACTTTGAGAACATTAACATTATATTTTATTAAATTAACTCATTAACACATTTTCATAAATTGAATATTTCAGCTAAAGAGTTTGTTCATTTTACACATTCTGGTTAATGGATTGTCACATGCATACAGAGTTTTATGGAAGTCAATCGCAAATAAAGGATTCTACCTAGAATTTCTCACTACCACCTGACATTTTAAATCATTGAATAATAATTAACAATCAATTATTCCATTACAAAGTTTACACAAAAATTTGATATCGTATGACATTCTCAATGTTTGCAATGATAGGATTTGTATCTATTAAGAAATTACATTGTAGCTCTAAATTATAATCCAAGAACAGATCAGGAAGATTCATATATTGCACAACAATTCTAAAGAAATTGTGTTGTACTGTTTCTGAGCTATTTATGGGTATTTACTTTGGGTATTTACTTCGTGAAAGTGACATCAATTTACATTTATTAGAATTAAATGAAATGTTATTCATCTCACTTCAGTGATAAATCTTATTCAAGCAATCTTGTAGCTTAACAACATAGTGATCAGACATTATACATTTAAACACTTTCAGGTCATCTGCAAAAAGAAAGCATTTGACATTTCCTGTTACCTCTGTATCATTTGTTTGTAAAGATATTAAACAGTATTTCACCAAGGTGAGACCCTTGTGGTACATCTTGTGGTAAAATTTTCATCTCCTCAGAGATATAGTTTTTGAACCTATTTTACATATTGTGCACGTTTCTTGAAGTAACTGTCAAACCACAGTAGCAAGTTATCAACCACATCACATGATTTCAATTTCGAAAGTAAAATACTGTGGTTAATGGAATTAAATGCCTTGTTAAAATCATAATACACACTATTGACTTGATGTTTACTATCTAATGGTTTTAATATGCTGTATTCACAAACCAAATTAGCTTCAATATTTTTTTCTTTGATAAATCCAAATTACCTAATTGATAGAAAAGGCCAGATTAACCTTTACAAATGATCAGTAATAGTTGATCCAAAAATCTTGGGAATGATATTGAAGATTGAAACTGATCTAGAATTAGATATTATACTTTTTACTCCTGATTTCAAAATTGGTATATTTATATGCTGATTTCCAAATATTTGGTGAATATCCTTCACAAAAAGATTTATTAAATAATATCTTAAAATAAAATGAAAAGACGTAGCTCCAATTCTTAATGATAATAAAACATTAATAAAATTTTCACTGAGAATTTTACCAAAAAAATGGATTATGAACATTTTTAGTAAAGTTTAAATAATTAAATTTGTTCAAAGAATTGTCACCTCGATCGGCATTTGAAACTCGGATCTCATGGTTTAAAATTTGAACCTGGAGATGCGAGTTCGAATCGTGGTTGGGTTGACAATTCTTTTGAACAAATGTAATTATTAAAATATCTTTGTTACTCAGTAACAAGGTCACAACTTGATATTCTTTATGTCTGCAGAACATATTTCTGAGGCTAAATGCATCCAAAAAGGTGACAAGGTGGTGACAATTATGTAAAGTTTAAAAGTATGTAAATGTTTAAGCTTTAATTATATATTAGACTCTGCCATACCAGATCATTGGTAATGTTTCTTGACCTGCAATATGTGCATCATTCATTGACAATTGCTTGCAGTGGGACTGAGCAACCTCGAGGTTTCACATTTTGGGAATAACTAATTTATTTTTCTTTATGTTCAAGTTCAGAAATATGTAGTAATAGAGTACTGTACTAAATGTATATACTATATACTAAATGTTAGTATATATAACACTTTAGTATATTCATATATAATAAATATAGTAAAATAGTATGTAACTTCAATAACCTGATGTGATAGTGCTGAATTTATTATTTTTTTCAATTGTTTTTAATATTAATTTTGTGGTAATTTATGTTGTGTTAATACTATTTCCCATTCAAACCAGAGAATCTAGAATATTTTATATTAATAATTACCCATTAATGAAGTTTTAGTTTTGGAATTTTTTTTAATCTTCCGGATAGTCCTTGAGGTAAGAAAGGTTGGTAGTTATTGAACTGATCCAGAGGAGATTTTTACGTAGTTATTATAGATGATTTGAATCCAAATGCCATGTTAAGATGACAAAATGTTGAAAATTAAATGATTACATAATCTGCATTTTTAATCAAGTAATGTTTTCTCATCATTAATTAAAATTGTAAATGTAGGAAATAAAGAAAATAGGTTTTGTAAATAAGAGGAATAAATTATTACAGTGGATATGCAAAAATAATTTCCATAACATGAGAATTTGCTATACATAATCTATGACAATTAGTTAATATTTCATAATTCATGAAGATTGAAAAGTAATATAATGTGAAATGTGATTGAAAAGAAAAGTTTAAAATTTATTTTTTATATTTTTCCCCATTACTGTTCACACATTGAAATAAAAAGTATTGTAATTATACAAAAAACAAAAATACTTGAATTTAAGACTTACAAACAAAATAATTATTTCCTGCAAAATAATGATATCTATTGCAAGGATTTTACATCACCTAGTACTTAATTATGAAGCGCATTCAAGAAGTATGTGTAAATAGGTTTGAATTTGGGCTAGGTAATAGATAATATATCCAATTTATTTGTTAGGTCTTCCATTATATTATCAGACAATTGAATCACTAGAGTACTCTAACCATTCCATTAGATTATAATCTATACAATGGTTTACACATGTAATAATAACATGATATTTTTTTGTTCTTATTACCAATAATAAGTGAAAAATATACATCAAATTGTTGACAGTCTCATAGTTTATGTGAAACTTATCCTTGAGCCCCCAGAAATTCTCCACAAAAGTAACAAAAGTGAATCGAAAGTTCACTGTGGTAAATAACAAAATAAACTATAGCAGCAAGCACAAGAATAATGTACAGATATTTGGCTTATAGGTAGAAGATATTTTTGAGGGGGTATTAAAATGTACTGGTGATCTCTTGTTACATTGGTTTGGTAGTCAAATCAAAAGGGATGTTCCTGCACATTATCAGCTTGCAAATTTCCCTTTCACACAGTGTGTTTTGAAATGTGTGAACATAACTTGCTACTCTTTTAGGAGATGGACATGCTCTGAGCGTGAATGTATATGAGTGAGACTACTTGTTAACTTTTGCATTATGATTAATTTACCTAATTTAGGGTTATTTTAACATCTCAACATATGAATTTTGAAGAAGGAAAATTTTGCTCAAGTATCCTGAATAAGCTATGTTGAGTGAATTAATCTCCCAAGACAATAAAGATTATTCATTGCAAACAAATATATGTAACATTTTATTTTATAAAACAAATAGAATATGGTGTAGATGATAACATTTTTGACAATGATATTGCTATCACAGTTCTGAACTGCTAAAATATCTTATTTTGAAGATACTATTTGCCTCCATCCTTACTTTCTTTAAAGTATTCCTAAAATTTCTTGAAATTGCTTGTAGTACATAGCCACCTAAGCAACCTCAGAGGCCAAAATCTGCCCCTACAGAACAGAACATTTTATATTTTTTAATTTTAATTTCAGAAATTTTCTAATTTTTTGAGAACTTTTCTGGAAAGCAAGATTTTCCCGATTCTTTAACAAGATTTTCAGTGTTCCCAATTTGCTTTCTCAGATCATCATTTGTCAATAATATTTGCTCTTGTAATTCCCAATTTATCAAGAAGTTCATTTGGACTTAATTCAGGGTTTAGGAATTTTCTGATGGAATATTTTTAGAGTTCATATCATTGAACTTGTATTCTTCAACGATATGGAATATTTTAGTTTGCCTATCTTTGTGTAGTAGCCTATCATTATTGTGTCCACTGAAGGTAATGACAATGTGGAAAAAATGATTAGAACAAAGATCTGGATATAGAGAGACAGAGGTGAGATTCAGGATGGGCAAGAGGGGGCAACTGCCCCACATTAGTTGAGACACATTTAAAAAATATACATTTAGACATTTCATTTCACTGATCTTCAAACTTATATTATACAAGATTTATTTTTTTCTGTATTTTGAGAAGAAATTTAATAATAATTTTGTGAACAATAATTTTATTAAACTAAGCTAATAACATACATTAATAAATTGGTAACTTTATTTCTCTATTAAATAATGTGCGGGATAATGTTCAGTGTTACTTTGAATATCCCGTATCAATAAATCATAAATCATCTTTGAATTATATTATTCTTTTAAATGTTATGTACTTAGAAATTGAACACTTTTATGTCTAAAATCATGAGTTATAACATTGAAATTAACTCTCAAAAAGGAAGAGTATTTCCCATTTATTATACACATATGATACATGGTACTCAAATTTCAAAATACCATTTACTTATTTTTAGCAATATAGATTATTAAAAAGTGAATAGTTTAATATTGCATACTGCTTTTTGTACATTTTTATTAAAATTAATATTATTTAAACAAAGAGAATTTAAATTATTTTTTTATAAATCTGTAATTATAAATATTAAAAAAAAATTCTTACTCCCCAAATTTGTCCAACCCTCCCTCATAAAAGATCTGAAATCCCACCTCTAATATCTTAATAGTATAGTGTCCGATCTTTATAGTATAGTATCCTCTCTTAATAGTAGAGTATCCGATATTGTAATAGTATTCTTTCTTCTATTAAATATGTTATTATTAGGGAACGGATTTTCATGTAAATACATCTTTTTGATGACAAGATACCAGCATTCAACAAAATTTTTTAGAGTTTACAAGACATTTTGAATGAATTGACACCATTTTTATTTCACATGTTTTGGTATTACTACATATTTTTGCATATTTTATATAAAACTACATATTTATTACATATTTAGTTACATTTTAATATATTTAAACTTTTGAAACAGAACATTTCACTTTGCAATATATGTTACTAGAATTATCTTTCTTAAAAAGCAATGTAATAGTACCGCGCTTCTGTGACCTGTGGAACTTTGCCATTAATTGTCAAACTTCCCCTCCTCCTCCTTGTTCATGTTTCTCAGGGCCAAGGAGTAACTCTCTCAAAAACTATCAAATACTTTTTAAAGATATCTTATATACTTTTTAAAGAAGTCTTATCGCGTTAGAGGATTTGGGGGAAGGGAGGGGTCCCCTTTAATCCTTCTGGATCCATACTGGCTACACGATACTACTTTTCACTTGAGCACTGGCTACACGTAAACATTGTACATACAGCGAACGCTTTTTATTTCAAATAAAACTCTTATGTGTAGTGGAAACGATTATGACTACAATTACGTTTGTAGAGGCAGAGCTTTCTTTCAGCCACTCTGAATCCATGTTAAAAACTGATCGAACATTATTTACTCAGAAAATTCTTCTGTGTACCCATTTTAAGTACTATAATTAATTTTTATTTTACATATTTTATAGTTTTTCTTATATATATTGGAAAAAATAAATACATATGTATGTACCTATTTTGCTTTTTATATTACAATAAATTCCGTTCCCTAGTTATTATATATTTCCAAATGACTTACAATTGGCAATGCTTCTGAAAAAGTACTCATTTCCTGGTATTTTTTATTAATTATGGCTTTTAATAAATTTCAGGTTTCCAAAGCTTTTATTATAGCATTAGGTACATATTCCCATTTTTCAGTGGGTTGATTGTCTGCCACTTTTATCTTCAATAAAATGGTGACAATTTATAAATTTGTTTTTGACATCTGTTGGGGATTCTTTGCAGTCTGTCTTTTTCACATGAATTATTTTCTTTCTACAATGTTTTATTCAGAGTATCAAATGTAAAGAATCAAATGTGAAAATCTGTACTTTTCAGCAGCTTGACATGAATAATTATGTGTTACCAGTTCAAATGAAACATTTTTTCTCCCTTTCAACTTATTTTATTCTTTGTAATAAATTTCTTTGTATAAAGCATATTTACCTGCTTAACATGTAATACATTAACAATAGTTGGGCCTACTTTGACCATTAATACTAATCCGTCAGGATAACAACTGTTCCAAGTCTGCATTACTCACAATTTATTCTTGATATTTTCCAAATTTCCTTAGAACATTCTAGTATTATTTTCTAAAACCTTTAGAACTAATCAGTTTCAATAAAAAAACACTGGACTTACTTTTTGTCAATTTTGTTTCTATTGCAGTGATTGGCCTTTGTAATTAACGTTGCTAATGCTTGTAAAGAATGGACAAAAATAAACATTTGTAACATTCCATAATAGCTCCTTGCTATTCAGTTCAACCCCTTCCTTATTATGGCAGAGAAAGAAATAATGATCTGGAATAGTTAAGAAGGTACTGATATGTGGAGTTTTAACTTGACAAAAGAAAATGCAGAACAACAACAATAAAAGTAATCAGAACTAAGTCAAAGATAAGACAAATTTAGAAATTATACAAAAATTATGATTAGTAAATTACTGGTCATATTTTCACATGTATCATCAATACTCATTGGTAAATTTATTTATGAAATGCATGTGAGAAAACAAAACTGAAATGAAATAGGTAAAATATTTTCATTCATTTCAATTTTTTGCTAACAAATAAAAACCTGGTTTGAAAATATTTTTCTGATCTGTCTTAACAACAGAAATTCTATTTGGTAATTTTTCCCTGATGTTAGGTATAAAAAAGAATAAATAGACTTAAGCAATTTTTGTTTCATTTCTTTTACTATGAGTTTCCACTTGTGAGGATCTAAGTTGGAACTAAACAAGGCAAAGAAAGGAATAAAAAAAGAAAACCTCTATATAAGTGCTTGTTTATGCAGCTTATCTTGAATCTTTTTCTGTTTCTTGAAGGGATTGCACTCTGTAACAATGAAAAATGAAAATAGATCTGTTAGTTCAATCAAAATTATAGTAAAGTGTCACAAAAGTCATCAATGTTGCAATAATTTACATAGTGATAGATTCTTGAACAATTTTTTCATATTACATTGAATTATCTTCAGAAATAGATTTTGGGTGTTCAATTTATAATGTATAAGAAGAGATTCCAGTGAAATGGGGTGAAAACCAGAATAGTGGCAAGTGATTGCCCATTCACTTTTGAGCCTCCCTATTAACTCTTTGGTTCAAAACAAGCAATGACAAGTTCCACAGGAATTATTTTCTTTTTAGTATATTGTTATTTTTCTAACTACTAACAAGAAAATCTGCAATAAAAGTAATCAACTGTGTTTTGAAAAACTTTATTCTTTATTTTACTATTATCAAGCTGAAAGTTATTTCATGATAAATCAAATATATCAAGTTTGTTTATTGAGAAAATCACTGTAATAATTTTTTATTTATTCTTTGAAATGAACCCAGAAGACTTAAATGATATACAGGTGTGAGAGGATTGGGGACCACTGGTTTACGCCATGAGAACCAAATAAACTTTTCCTTAGAGGTTCCAGTGGATATTGCTCTTTCTATTTCCGCTTCACAATAACAGAACTAAGCTGCTTCTTTTATATTTCTTTCTAATATTCCAAACACTCTATTGAACTTCTAATACCTTTATTCTTTATTTAAAACAATGTGACAATTTATTACTTCTAATGAATATACATGAGGAATGATTAATGTTAAAAACGAATAATTTTGAAGAATGGAAGAAAACAAACACAACCTCAACAGAGGGATTTTACATTGTTTGCAAAGGGCACACATTGTAGTGAATATTCATAGCATGTGAAACACTTACTATACCTTTCAGGACAGCCCTCCACATCAGTAAACCCTTGAATCAAACTTGTATTGTTGCTATATAAATCGTAACATAGATCCTGACCAACAATTTTTGAGAGCTTGAATTTGTCTTGGACTACATCATTTGAGATCATTCACATTGTACCATTCTTGGCTGTGTCTTGTAGAAATTATGAAAATAAATGGCCTCTGTTAAATAAGAAAAGTGGAACATTGTTCTCTCTTAAAATTGGAAAAGACAGCCTGTACTGCAAATATGTAACACAAGATTTTTACAGGCATTTACTTAATGAATGTAATTTCAGAAGATATTGAAATGGATAGCACATTTGTAAAAGTCTCCAAATAGATATAGGATTGTTGTGTTCTGTTCATAAAATGTTTTTATCTCTCTGCAGTGAAATATTTTTTTAAAATTATACAAAAACGAGGTAATAAAACTTGGACTCTGGATAAAACATGTTTCTTGTGATATTTTATTTTATATAACAAACATTGTATACAAGACACTCAAGTCACCCAACTAGAATTTTTGGATGACAGTTCTATACCAATAATCGGCTTCACACACTTCTACAATTACAATCTAATTGCCTTCCCATATACATAGTACAGAGTTAGCTCACATCATAACTAAAGAAATTAAAAAAGTTCACTATTGACATAGGCGTGCACAGCCTAAAACAAGAGATGTGGTACATTACTTCTTGCCCTCTTTTCCATTGCAATTCTGTAGTTACATATTACATATTTTACTAGTAAATAAATAAAGCATGGTATAAGGAGAATAAAATAATAACTTTCATGTTACAATTAATAAATACATTTGATTTTACTTTGAACCATTTGCAAGGTTCCCAGTTCACTTGGAGAGTCACTTTCCGATGTTGTATAACAACTTCCCGAATTATCAAGTTAAAAAAGGGGAAATTACTAATTGAACATATGTAAGGAAATAAAACGTTTTATTAGGTAAAGCCACGGGAATCCTTTCAAATTTTTTAAGGGGGGGGGGTACACGCTGGATCCCCCTATGTGCACGCCTATGACTGTTGCCAATAAAGACGACACGCACGCTCACATGGATCCGCAGAGGGCATGAAAAAACAGCAGACAGACCATGTGGAGTTGGCGCAGCGTGAAATGCCATCTATGGTCAACGACTGATACTCCAGTCGTTGGCTAATACTCTTGATGTCCACGAACACAAAGTTCTTGTTTCTCTAGGTTAGAAAATGACGCCCACCAGATAGAAGAAGGGCAGAAGCAGCCTTTCGAACGACAGCAACTGCAACATGAAACACTATGTCAGTCTTGGAGCTCAGAACAAGACAGGATTAAGAGCGCCAGGTGTCACAGAGAGTTTTGCTATCCTTTTTATTGCAAAGCGGGCTTCTGAAATTATTTAGGGTGTCATTCTAACAATTAAAGACCGTTTTAAATACGTTGTACTAAGTGTTCTTTGTAGTATATGCTGTGGCATAATGGTGAATGTCCGAATTCCAAATCTGGTTTTGAGAGTAACAGGCTGTATTTTTGGCCATTTTCGTGAAACGTCGCGCCGTCTCATGTCTTGCGTCGCCCCCTCTCGTGTCGTTGCTAATCCCGACCCGTCTGCACGTCGCCACTTTTATAAACCGAACTTTCAGAAAAAATATAGAAACATTTTGGAACTGTTCTTGAGAATTTTTTAAAAGTTTGTATGTTTCACGCAAAATTATGAGAAAACAACTCGTATTTTCGAAAAATTGAACATGTTTATATTTAAAAACTCTCTTTGAAGAACAGATTTAATTATGAAAAAATCTTCAAGTGTTTAATTATTGGAAGGCGCCGAAAAAAATTTGAACTTTCAAAATTTTCGAAAATTCAAAGAGTTCAAGCGAACCACGTTTAATTTCAACAGCTGGCGCCATTTTTTAGATAATTTCGAAAATGTTATTAAAGCTTTATTTGATATCCCACCAAAAATCAAAATATTCGTTTCAAATTCACAGGTCCTCGAGTTCGGCCAGATCGATGAGAGAATATAAACTTAGGAGAAAATCGTCTTAACAATTTATACTATAGCATTGCACACAAACAGACGGACAGGCAGGCGGACAGACATAAAAATTCAATGTTTTTCGGCGTCTTTCTATAACTACAGTGATGAAGATAAACATTTTTTCTTAACGAAATGTATTCATCAAAAACAGACTTCAAATAATGTCAAGTTCAATTTTTCAAGAACATGAGTATTTTTGTGCGAAATTTTGTGACAAACAGGCAACTTTTATTTTCTGTAAACCATTTTTCTTAAAAAGCGGAACAAAATATTTTGATTAAATTTGGACCTTAATGTAAAGAACACTTAAGAGAATGGTACAGGTCTCATGTTCATTGAAATGCCTGAATTTTCGAAAAATTAAAAAAATTAAAATATTCCGGCATCTTCCCATTACTACAATTGAAAAGATACATTTTTTTCTTAATGAAATGTGTTCATCAAAAACAGATATTCAAATAAGGTGATGTTGAATTTGTTGAAAATATGGGTATTTTTTGTGTAATTTGGCGACAAACATAGTTGACTGCTCTGAATTTACTGCGTTTGGTGAACGTCATTCCAGGCAGTAGATGCTTCGTAAGTTAGAATTTGTATATTATTTCATATTTCTTTGTTCTGTATATCTTAATATTTCTTTGTACATTCCAGCTTTTGTTAAAATTTAGAAATTCACCTTTTAGAAATTATTTAAAACCTATTTGATATAAATGAAATAAAAATTGCTAGCCTTCTGAAAAATTGCTAGCAACTGAATTCGACCTAGCTGAAAAGCTAGTGTCCAAAATCCTACTGCCGTCGGGACTCGAACCTAGGACCTCCCGGTCAGAGACATTGCAGTGACATCAGTTGATGCCCTGAGCCTCCTCTCCCGGTGCGATCATCCGAGTAATATACCATCGTCAGAGACGTCTACAGAACAAATGGTTAAGATTCATTCAAAACAGCCACATTTTTGCTCTGTTATCCTAATGACCCTTGCTTTAAAGATTGATTATATCGTGTTTCCGGGCGCGTAAAATGCTGTGATCAATTATTCCGTAAGTGGAGTGTGTGTGTGTGACGGGAGGTGGTAGTGTTCTTCTCCTCTTACAGGGGGAGAAGCCGACTTACACGTGGGCTTGCGAGGTTTTCCCAAACCAGGTATCTCCCACTAGTGGTGCCCCTCCTCAATCGGGATAAGCGGTAAGCTCCCCACAACTACTTGCTTTTGAAAACGTGTGCAGTATTTTAAGTAACGTATTATTCAGTGTGTGATAGCTTAAGATTAAAAAAAAACAGAATGAGAATTCAAGAATCAAACTTGATGAATGAAAATGCATGCCCTTAGGATAAATTATTTGTTCGTTTTGTATTTGTTTCATTTAAATTATTTTAAAAATAAACTAAGAATTTGCCCTTCTGGCAATGTCAATTTTATAGTCAAATGTGTATGTGTTTTTGTGTATTACTGGGCTTTCACTCTTTCTCACATTTTCTCAAACCCAAAAGGGTTTTCTAAAGCTTTCTATGAAAAAGAACTCTAAATTGCCCATTTTCAGAAAACCTGCAACGTCATTTACTCATAAGTAGCTCCGATTTTTCTTAAAACTTTGATAAGAATGGTGCTAAATGCAAATAACATACAATAAACGCCATTGTGACGTATTCTTTTAATTTTGAAAAATTACGCCAAAGAATTTTTTAATGATCTCTCACGTCATTAATATTTACATTACAGGCGTTTTCATTCATGATTGCATTTGTGATTACTGAGCTTTATGAAGTTTTCCGAAAATTCAAAAGTTTTCTATGAAAATTACTCAAACTATCTGAAAAATTGCTCAAATTTTTAATAAAATATTTATGTTGCACCAGGTTTTACACTTCTATTTATTTATATCATTATATTTCAATTCTACTTAACAGTAGAATTAAAATATGACTTTAGAATACCAGAAATCGAAAAATTGAGAAAATGTGTAAATATGTATTATAGGCGCCAATAGACGGTAGTTGGGAAAAGGATAGGGGAAAAAACAAAAAGCTAGACCAGTCACAAGAGAATAAGTAGCTAATACGATAAATTCAGCCATTCTCTAAGACCTCTAGTTTAATTACACATTTTGTACCATGATAAAAACTACGAATACTTTTTCCAGCAGGAAATGTCGCTCAGCATTTGCCATTTAATGCGGGAAATTTGATTAGTATTTTGGCTAGTCACATCATCACGGCGCGCTGAATACGGTTGTGGACTACGTTTCATGTAGTACATTGAGGGTAGACATGTGTCTCTTGTTCTCATAGAATGTACCACCTCTTATAGTACTTCGTGGATAGGATGGTTTTCGTGAAATCATTCTATCTCCGAAGATAATTGAGTGAGCGGGTGTCCGGATATGTAAATGTTTTGAGATGTTTGACGTTTTGAATATGATACAGTATTAGAGTAACTGATTTTAAGAAGTAAAAACTAGTTTCACAAACAATATTTATTGCCATATTTATTAAGCAAATAAAATATAAAAGCGTAAGCATGTATCACAAATATTCAGTTCAAAGCTACAGAAATGCAATTATAAGTCAATCAAAACAACATACACTGATTTAAAAATAAACATTCTTCTTTCTGACGTAGTTCGTATATCTCTAATTAACAGACATTTAAGTGAATTTAACCCACAGGAAACATCCTAGGAATAAAATTGAAACTATTTGTTACTACAATTATCTTTGAAAAAATTAATTTGTTACTATTGCACACAAAATATTAATGAATCTTCGACTAAGTACAAAATACTTAATCGAAACAATGTCGTAGGCTGCAATTCCTAAAAGCTGTATAAATGTTTATTTAGTTCATTATGGGAGACGCTAACTTCAAGCATCGATACAAAGGATAAAAGCTTCGTCATCATAAGCATGGCCATAATTTTTCTGGTTTGCGATTGGTGAACTTGAAGTCAGGTATTCGATCAATGGCTTCTGATTTTTATTATTTCATATTTTCAACACATTCCGGTCACAAAATACATTTGAATTCGGTAATATTTAATCTGGCTGAAGAATGTTACTAATATGAGTGAAGTTGCGCATTGTTTAACTTTTAAAACCTATCATGACTGCAATAGTTTATGATTTATATGGACTTTTTACGCGAAATAATGCACGCAAACGAAATCATAAGGTTTTTAATTTGTTATGGTGTGCATTTATTTTAAATGAAAATTAAGATATATTCATCACACTTTGTTTCTTTTCTCTTGTGCTCTGATTTCTCTGAAAATGCTCGTGATAATAGTGGTTATCTTAAATTTCATTCATGCTGGTCGATGAAAATCAAATAGGGTTAACAAGACCCCGAGTATTGCCAGTGCTGTTGTGAGAGAACAGTTGGTTGTGTACAAGGAGGCAATACTATTGTGGGGCAAAGTGTCTGTATACTTGAAAGTAGGCTTCTCTGCCACGATCTGGACTGATAGAGGGAGCCATCGCAGATATGTGGGAGTCAAGCTGGCCTGCCATAAAGATCGATGTTTTCGGACTCGTCAACTTCTATTGTCATTGGTCCCGTTAGTGTGGTGAGTGCTTTTAAACCTAAAGGTGGTAGTGTTCCTCCCCCCGCTGGATAGTGAAAGAAGAGACAATTTGAAGGAGGGGAAAAAGACACTTTTCAGTCTTATTGATTGACAGGTTATTTAGTGTTTCCGGGTTTCAACAATTGAGATCATTAGTCCCACAAGTGTAGTGCAAGTTATACCTAGGGAGGAAGTGGTGTTCCTCCCCAGTAAGAGAGATCCGTCGCCGACCTAAGGTAGGATTGAGGGATTTCCCCCTCCATGTATCTCCTCCAAGCAGACTTCCGCCCCAACCGGAACACGGCCTAGGCCCCGACTGCTCTCCCAACATGTGTGGTAATGTATGCATGTAAGCGTAACTCTGTTTGATAGAGCAGAGGATAAGATAAGGAAGAGGAAGGAAAGATAGAGCGCGGTCTGTGGCCGTTTGTGACGGTACTACTTCAGCATTCACCTGGGAATGATCGGTGAAACCAACGAAAGGAAACCTATCTATTGATCGGTATTAGTATTATGCAATCGGAAACCTAGCTATTTAGCCAGTGTCTAAAATCTGCCACCGTTGGGAGTCGAACCATAAAACCTGCCGTTCAGAGTAGCTGCAGAGCCAGCGGCAATGCGTGCTCTGAGCTAAACTCATTCGATGGCATCAAGCTTGCGCACCGCATTGCTGTGCGAATCGCTCTATTATAAGGATTGCTAAAAGAAAACCACTCATTGCATGCTTTCACTCCGCCCGCGTGCAAACACATGCACCTTATATCCTATATATTTAACAAATAATGTACAATTTAAAATAAACATGTGATGTTTTCTGAAAAGATGAGCAAAACGTTAGAGAAATCCCCATCATCACAGCCCGTCATGCTTCAATCCCGCCCCAACAGTGTGGCCCATGATTCAACAGCGCGTTGTCCCCGAGGCACGTACATCAGTTCTCGCCGATGGACAGCGAGTTCTAGGGTGGGAAGTAAGCCCGTGAACATCACATCCAAGTTGTTTTCATATTCTCATATTGATCTTTTCATATACTAAACAAATAATTCATAAATGATAATAAAAATACACAATTGGTTTCTAAAAGAAGAAAAATATGGGAGAAAAAATAAAATGTGTTAAAATGTAGGTCGGGCTGCACATCTTGAGCGTTGTTGCCAGTTCAGAGTTAAGGGCTTTCCTCCGGCACAAAGGCATTTCGCCAAAGAAGACAGCGCAGTAACGCCGCAGAACAAGCTCGCGTGGAAAGGCTCGCTGCCGCGGCCTGAACTCTACAACTGTCACAATTGCTTTTGGTCTTTGATCGTATTCGTCCTTCGCTCTCACCCGTGCCAGAGTTTTGGCCGATGCTTCAACACCGCGCCGACCCCGCGGCCCGTTCAACGCCACTGGCCTATCTCATTAACGAGCAGCGAGCTCCAGAGATCCCGCCGTCGCTTGTGCATGCTCAGCAGTCATTTTTTTGTATTCCAGCATTATAAACGACCTTTTATGTTGCAAGAAATAGTTCATAATTGGGCATTTTACGGCACAAATGATGACGTATTAGATTTTACTGCACGTATGACTGCATCTTCGCACATTCAGCCAATCGCAGTGAGAGAATCGGAGGGGGTAGAAGGTAAACGGAACAGCCGACCACCGTTTTCTCGCACAGATGTCAAATATCCGAGACGTCACAAGAAAGTTGTTTTGCAGAATTAAGTTCAATTTTCTTATAAATTTATAATGCTGTTATACAAAAAAAAATAGCGTAAGCAACTCGTTTATAATGTTGCTTTATTGCATTCGTACAAATTTTTTCGTACAAATAAAACATGTACTCGTGCAATAAAGCTTAACATTATAAACCACTATTACGTACATTTATACCTAACAAATAGTCTCCAATTTTTTTAATAAATTTGACTTTTTTCTTTAAAGTCTGTTTTACACGGTCATTTTTTCATCATTTTTCTGCACAGAAAGTTGATGGAAAAAAGAATTTCGATTTTACGCGTTATGTTTCGGTACCAAAACTAGATGAAATGATTCCAGCGTTTTGCACGGTCATTTCTGATCTGTACGAAATCGTGATGAAAAGACTTCCTCCGGACACCGCAAAAAGCGCTGAAGATCAAACATTTGAACATCGTATCTATGGTAACACGTTAGGTTATACTAGTACAGAGCACGGAACGCGACGACATTGACACGAGGCGCGACGATACAGTACACAATTTATTTCTCACTACATAATCGCTTCACATTACAATTTAACACGTCAGAACGCTCTCGAAACTGTACAAAATGAACAAATCGCATTACAGGCATAACAAACCAGAGAAAGTTCCGAAAAGTGACGCCAGGTGCGCGGTATTCAAACTGGATGGAATCTGTACCGAAATATGAAGCATGCATCATTTTTTCGTACACCAGTCTAGGTCTGCCTGTTTTCTGTACATCCAGTCTGGTGTGTCTCTTTTCTGTACCGGCGAAAAATGAAAAAATGATCGTGTAAACCAGGCTTAAGGAAGAGTAGAGTAAGGGAAGGCTCAGGCTCATCACAGAAGGAGGCGTTGCCCAATTTTAGTGCTTCCTCTGCGCTACTCAAGCGCAAGCGTGGCAGCAGCGTCGCGCCGGAGGGCAAGCTGGCGCCACGTGGCTCGCCATCGCGCCGAGAGCGCTCCCCGCAATCACTCCCAGTCCGTGCTTGTTGCTTCCCACCCCAACGTGCCTTAGTGTGGCCCATGCTTCAACAGCGCGCCGTCCCCGTGGCCCGTGCAGCACCACTCGCCTTGTTCTCGCTGATGGGCAGCGAGTTCCAGAAGTCCAGCCGGCGCTTGTGGAAGCCCTTGCGCATGCACAGCTTGAGGTGGCCACCCGCGCCGCCGGCCGCGTCCACTGGGCGCGCTGCGGGCGTCGGCGCCGCCGCCGTGGTGACGTTCGTGGCTGCAGGCGCGGCAGGTGTCGCAGTGTGCGCCGAGGCGGGCGGGGAGGTGCCCTCGATGTGGAGGAAGCGTAGCTGACCGTCGTCCGCGCGTGCTGAGGGCTGGTAGGGCTCCCACTTCGCCTCCGCCACGCTCGACCAACACCGCTCCTCCTCGCCCCGGGCCTTGTGGTGGCGGGGCGACGGCGGCGCGGGCGCGGGCGGCGAGGGGGGTTGGCGGGCCCCCGGCGTGGGGTCACTGCGGAACAAGCACATTGCATAGAATCAGCACCAGTGGAGGCGATTGATTGATTGATTGATTTTTTCGTGTTTCCGGGCGCGTCAACTGCTGTGGTAATTAGTCCCGTTAGTGTAGTGCATGTTGTTTTTCGGGAGATGGCGGTGATCTTCCACTGCTGGATGGCGAGATCCGGCGCCGACCTACCGTCGGCTAGTGAGGTTTCCCCCTAATCAAGACTCTCCCACCAGCGGGGCAGCGCCCCAGCCGGGACAAGCTCTAAGCACCCGACCGGTCTCCCGGAATATGTGGTAGTGTAGTGCATGTTAGTGTAAGTGTGTGTGTGTAAGGGGAGAGGATAGGACAAGGAAGAGGAAGGTCAGATCGCGCGCGGTCCGTGGCCCGTTTGGTAAGGTACTGCTCCGGCATTCGCCTGGTGTTGATCGGAGAAACCACGGAAAACTACCGATCAGAGCAGCCGGCCGCTAGAATTCTCCTTCAGACAGCAACTGAATTCGACCTAGCTGGAAAGCTAGTGTCGAAAATCCTGCCGCCGTCAGGACTCGAACCTAGGACCTCCCGGTCAGAGGCGCTGCAGACCAGTGGAGGCGAAATGCTCACCAATCAGACAATCCAAGTACGAGAAAGAGAATAACTAAAATAAGAAGTTTATACTATGTATTGGTTGGTCTTGCTTGGTCTCAATTTAAATGTACTTCGTCTTTATTCAAATGTTTGGTCTCGACTTAAATGTTCTTGGTTTCAATTTCAGTGTGCTTGATCTCAGTTTGAAACTGCTTGGTCTCAGTTCGAAAGTACCTAGTCTCAGATAAAATGAATTCGGTCTCAATTTGAATGTGCTTTGCCTCAATTAGAGTTTGCTTGATCTCGGTTTAAATGAGCTTCGTGTCAATTTGAATGTGTCTGATCCCAATTCATATGCGATGTATATCAGTTCAAGTGCTTGGTCTCAGTTTGCAAGTGCGTAGTCTCAGAGTAAATGTATTCGATCTTAATGTTTGTGTTTAGTCTCAATTTCAGTGTTCTTGGCCTCAATTTGAATATTCTTGGTCTCAATTTGAGTGTGCTTGGTCCCGATTTGAATGGAATTGGTCTCAATTTGAACGAGCTTTGTCGAAATCTGTGGTTATAAAAGTGTAGAAAACAAATTGCTTTGGTCTTTCGAGCACATGACCCGCTGATGTAGCCACAGCCTGCCTCTGGACGTACCCGTATTTGGCGAAGTTGGCCCAGAGCTCCGTGAGGGTCTTGACGGCGTCCTCGTCGGCGCTACCTGGAGGAGGCATCTTCGGGAAGATAGCTGGCGCGAACAGCAGATACAGCAGGTCATCACAGTGCGACACACCTGCCACACAACCGGAGTATGTAAATTGGGGACCAGAAGTAAAATGAAAGTTTAACCCCCATTGGGGACCGACCCAGAGAAGGGCACACGTAAATTGGGGACCGATTACCTCTTCCCCTTCCAGGTGAAAGTGGAAAGTGACACATTAGTTTCGAAGAACATTTTCATAGTCATTGTTCTTAAATCAAAACTCCCTTCTCAATCTTCCAGACTTAGGACTGGCATTTTTCTTTCGAAATGTGGTTTGGTGTAACTTGGTTTTCATTCAATTAAATCTTCCGTTGATTGAATGAATTCTGCTTATCTTGCCATTTTTATATTCTTCCTGTTTATCAGCAAATATTCTATGAGGGTGAACATGAAATTTGAACCCTCTTCTAATGCTTTCTTTGCTTTTTATTTTGATATAGGAGCGAATTTGGAATATTTTCAATAAGACGCAAAGAAAATCTAAACAGTAGCGTAGCGGCGGCGGCTCCTTAACGGGCTTACCCGCTCAATTAGTCCGTTTTACCTGGGCTGATTTGGCCCTCAGTTTACATGTAGAATTAAAAAGTAAGTTTCGCGAGAAAAGATGAAGGGATTATTTGGTCCTCAATTTACTTACGCTCCACACAACACAGACGGTTAGCAGAGTTGAGTACACAGCTACACGTCAAGTATGTTTGAAACATTGATACACTCAGTTGTCTCCTAGAGGAAACTTAATTGCTTGAACGAGATTTCTTTTGTAGGAGAATAGGATCTTTATGTTATAGCAGGATAGTAGCCAATAGAGAGCACCATTAACTCTTAAACAAGCTTGCTCTTGAGTTGTGTGACCTGGTAATAGTTGTACCATTTGACGGTACTAAAGGACCCATTTTACAAAAAGGTATTTTGCACGTTGCGCACATTTGGAAACAGATATATTGCAAGGAATTCCCATTTTCAAAATGTCATTGCCAAATGTGAAAAGCGCAAAAGGTATTAAATAATGTCCAGTTGAAGTGCCTTAAATTGTCAAAATTTTATATGGAAAAAGAAAGCAGAGTATTAATCGAATTTAGTTAACAAGCCATTATTTTTACGATCTGGATGTCCGAATAAATTTTAAATGCATTGACATTGATTTTTAATACAAAATTATTATAATAAAAGTGTATTTTAAAGTTCTTTATCACTTTGCCGAGATCTATAAAATTTCAAATGATAAGAGATTACTCCTGGCCCTTAATGGTACTCGAAATACTAAAACTTAAGCTCAATTCTTCAAAATCTATTGCAAAATTCTGTTCCCTTAGACCAATTTTACCCCCTCCGTATCAGTAAAGCATTAATTCGTTAGACCATTCTCCATCAAAACATCAAATATTTAGGACTCATTCTTGATTCAAAATTATGAAGGAAAGACCATGTAAATGTAAAATAGCACTACATTAAAGTAAAGATTCACAAACTAAAATTGCAAATTAATTTCAAAACCAATTTTTTTCTGAATAATGCGTTAACTCTTTACAAACATAGTATCCGACCGATTACGATTTATGCGTGCCCTATCTGGTTAAATGTTTCAAGAACTAATTTAAAAAATTCAAACCATTCAAAATAAACACCTCAAAATACAAATAAAAGCTTCACGTTTTGCTTCGAATTTACAGTTGCACAAAGAATTAAATGTCCCGTACATACCATTCATTATTAAGATCTCTTAAAAATTCTATTAATTCATTAACCAAATCGAACATATCTCAATATAACCACGCTCAAATCACAAATATCCGAACAAGAATGAAAAACAGGATCCCCATTCACGCATTTTTGGGCATCCAGTCCGAGCTGGAGAAAATACATAAGATGTTCTAAGAGCTTCCTAATGCTTGAGTAGTTAGATTTAGTATTAAGTTAGTAAATACGTTAATCTAAACCGTCTAAAATTACATATTTTAAGTTTTTATGTGTCTGTTCGTTTCTATTATTATGTTCAGTTAACGAATGACTCATTATCGATAATATTCTAGTCTTAAGGTGAGAAAACAAAAATAACCCTCGAACCTGTAGCAAGAAAATAATAAAAAAAGAGTGAAAAATATTAATCTCCAATAAATCTGTTCTAGGTGTGTCCAAAAATAAAAGAACCAAAACTGAACATAAAAATACAAATGACGAAGTACTACAGTACCGATATATGTATCCCATTATTCCAATAAGTATAAATAAACTCACCGTAGTCGCTGAGTCCGCCGCCGAAGAGCGTGCTGTAGGAGAAGGCGCCGCGGTAGGCCATCTCGTAGATGAAGAGGCGCTTGTGCCCCGCGCGAGCGTGCATCTCGATGGAGCGCCGGAAGCCTTGCAGGAACCCGCGGTCCGAGTACAGCTGCAACGCACCCGCACGCACACGTTAACTACAGCTCATGGGCGCATTCACGCACAACTAGTCGTTAGAACAGCACGCACTTTCTCGCCTTTAGTAACGGGTATGTAATACTATTTATATCACAAATTCTCTCCAAATTAACACATCTCAGTCATATTGTTTTGTAGAACTCATTACAAATCAGAGAACATTTGGTGCGAAAAATAAATATTTTCCAACAAATAACAACACAAATTTGACAATTATAACTGATTTTCGTTATAACTGATAACGTGACAACTATAACTGATCAAAATTTTAAAAAAAATTTCAAATGTGGTCTTTTCGATCCAATTAGAGGTAGTGATAGTAGAATGAGATAATGGACGGGAATCGGAAGAGAGGGCCAGAAGAAGAAGGGGCAGGGAAAGAGCACCGCGGACGGTTGGCGTGATGATTCTGAACTAAAGGTGGGGTGGCGCTGGGTAGATTGAGGTATGAGAAGGCCGTGCAGGGTGCAAGTATTTTTTGACAAAAGGTTTGAATAAGTGCAACACATTTTGATTCATTAGGGTATTTCCGGTTGCATCAAGTGCTAAGGCTATTAGTCCCTAAATGCAGTGTATGTTTTTATCGCGGAGATGGTTGAGATCTTCCTCGCTCGATGGCGAGATCCGGAGTGGACCTACACGTCGGATTGCGGGTTCCCTTCAACCTAGTATCTCCCTCCAGCGAGGCGTCGCCCCAGTCGGGACAAGCTCTCAGCTCTCAACTGGTTTCCCGGCATGTGTGGTAGGTGGAAAAGGGTTGGGTGGGGATGGGTGGGGTGGGGCAGGACGAAAAGATGGGCGTGGCCGGTGTGCGAGGACACTCACGTCGATGAGCGGCTGCGGGTTCTCGATGGAGACGTGCGGCTGCGCGTTGCCGAAGTAGAAGTCTGAGATTTGCCGCCAGAGCGCGGGGATGGCTTCGGGCGGCGCCGACAACTCCAGCTCCATGAGGCGCGGCATGAGCTCGTCCCAGCGCTGGTTCAGGTCGGCCGACAGCGTCGCGTTGCTCAGGATCGCTGCCACCAACACAGAGCACATCGGACTATTAGTCAAAATCCCTTATTTTAGGCGCCTAAAATAGGCTCTTTAAAGGCTTGGGTAATTTTTTTTAATACTTACACCCGAACTTTGAAGCATTAATTTGATTTTACAACAAATTACTTCATTAAAACTTCAGCATCATGATCCCAAATAGACCCATTTCTAAAACGTCAATGAATATTTTACCCATTTTTTACATGCAGAAAAAAATATTCGTGTATCAACACTTGAGATATGCATATTTTAATGTTGGTATAATATACAGTACATTAAGTCTCTTTAATTTTCTGATGCATTCTCTGGGATAATCAGGATTTTTATTGAATACAGATTTCAGATGTTCTAATTGTGATTTAGGTAACCATTAGTATTTTTTTAAAAATTCATGTCTGGGACAGAAATAGTTTTCGTTTTAATGCAACCCGCAATGCATTTAGGTATTACGGATTGAGAGGCAGTGGTCACGGCAGGACAGGCGGTCGGGGCACAGTAGTAGCGGGGTCGGGGGAGGCGAAATGGAACTGGGCGACGACGGGGATGGGTAGGGCGGGACCAGATGGGAAGAGTGGATAGAATGAAGAGGAGCGAACAAGATAGGTTGGTCCTGAAGATTCGAAGTGGAGCGGGGAGATTTGGGGCGGAGTGATACAAAGCGGTCCATGACAGAGCGGGTCGGAGCGGGCCTTTATGTTTTTTGTATCATCCATTACTGAACAGTAAAAATTATGTATACTATATGAACCATGTGTAAGAGTATCATTGAAGATAGACCAATATCATAACATACTCAAACTACTCCACCAAAATGGAATTATCTCAGCAATACGATCTCGCATTTTTGACGTTAAATCCGTGTTTCAAGTTGTTTTGAACTGTAACTTTGTACTCACGGAAGGATTAAGATTTATTAGTATTGTTCCAAAGATTATCAAGACGTGGCGAGGAGACACATGCAGTTTTGAGTCCTCAAATCCGGATGGATGCATGTATGTCAAATGTGTGCCACGCATAACTGTCAGATACGTTTTTTTATGAAACTTGGTAAACACTGCAGAAATAATTTCTAGTCGTGCCGTTCCGCGATCATTAAGATACTAAAATTTTTGTTGGTACTTTACATAAAGCCCCTCGGACCATTTCAATCTTTTCTAAAAAACGACTACATATTTTTCTTTAAATTTTTGCACAAAAAAGGAAAGTATATTTATAAATAGGGTATAGTTCCGATTTTCATTAAAACCTCTGAAACGTTAAAAATTGCAAATGTTCAAATATTTTTCGAACTTGTTCTCCAGCTCCAATATTAAAGCTTTCAAATGATGGCATGCACTTTCTTTTTCAAAAAAAGAAGAGTAATTGTTGAGTGATAAACCTACGAGGAGAAAATGTGTCGGTAAGGCGCATATTCCTAGAATTGTCATTAATGAACCCCACGAGTCCTGCATTAATGGCATGCGGTTATCCGTGAGTACCTGATTCACAAAGCGTGCCGCAAGTTCTGTCTCGTAGCATTTCGTGCTTCCCCACCATTACCTCGCAATGCTATCGGATAAGTGCAACAACTGTGCGAACCCAGTATAGAAGTAAAAAACCAATCAATTAATTTCTTAGACCTAACCATCTCTAGGTTGGATAATAAACACATCTTCAATGTTTTTAGAAAACCCACACACACAGACACTGTCATCCACAACACATCCCAACATCCATCTGCCCACAAACACGCAGCTTTCCATGCCATGATTCACAGACTTGTCAGCCTTCCCTTATCACAAGACAATTTTCAAAAAGAAACACGCCCCATTAAATACATAGCTACCGCCAATGGATACAGTACCACTCTCGTTGACAACATACTACGCCGCAAATTAAATAAGAAAAAACTCAACACGTATACAAGCCTCACTCCATTCACCCAGAAACCATCAAAATTTATTTCTATTCCGTTCTTTGGAAAAATATCGCAGAAGGTAGCCCATATTCTTCACAAATACAATTTTCACGTTTCCTTTACCACACACAAATCCCTCAAACACCTACTCTCACCTCACAACACCACCCCACTCATGGCGAAATCAGGAGTTTATGAACTCCACTGCCACAATTGCGAGGCTAAATACATCGGCCAAACAGGTAGAAGCTTCAATGCCAGAGTTAAAGAACATTTACATGCATGGAAACACAATACAAACAAATCGCACTTTGCTACACATCTTATTAACGCAGGCCACACTTTCCGCCCAGATTCAGACATTAAAATTCTTGAAATAGAAAATAAATTCTGGAACAGAAGCGCTTTAGAAATCTTTCACATATTTCAAGCCAAGCAGAAATCTGAGGCCCTTCTCAATGAACAAACTAATTTCCCTCTGTCCCCTCTACTAATAATTTTACACACCCCGACCTCACCAACTGACTCCCCGCCTCCTAAGAAAACACTAAACAGACCTCCTCCGACCCCTCGCCGGATCTCCCGAAAGCAATAAAAACCCCGTGTCACGTTTCCTCTGGGCACAGTCGACCGACTTTTGCCGAAAGCAGCGAGGTAAGCAAAGCGGCTCAACTTATTATTCAATTTCCCCCCCCCATATTTGTAATAACATTTGATATTAATTATTATTACTATCCCCCATTTATTGTATGTATATATATATATATATATATATATATATATATATATATATATATATATATATATATATATAGATAGATAGATAGATAGATATAGATATATATAGATATTAATTTTGGTTCTCTTCACATATATTTATAATCTGAAATTTGAACTGCTATTATCTGTATTAATCCCCCCCCTCCCGTCGCAATTCATTTTTGCAATTTTATCTGCTATATGTTCCTTATCTTTTGCAATCGTATATCGATTATCCTTTTATTTTTTATGTTAATTTTGATGTATCCATTAATTGTAATTTAATTTTCTATCTTATTGTGTATTTATTTATAATTTTGTTATATCTTTCTGTATCTTATAGACTGACGATGACGGCAAAGCCGTCGAAAGCCGGCTATCTTAATAAAGCTAGTATGTTGACGAAGATGACCTCTTTTATTTCTTCTTATAAGAACGTCAACAACACCCAATCAGCTTGTCACCGTTAGTTTCTCGGGGTTCCCAGGCGGACACCAATCCAGGAACCCGCGACGTGTGGACTTAGTTAACCTCTGTGACTTCACGGAGCGTAGTTAAGCAATGCGACTAGCTACGTTTTCGGTTTACTTTCTCGTTCCGTTAACATATAATGTAGTATAATGTAGTAATTCATTAAAGATACGGGAAGATATTGATAACGCATCTTTCCCGAAGTTCTCTGTTTTGATGTGAGAATATTATATTTCACCTCAAAGAACATAAATCATAATCAAATAAAGATATATTTTTGTTGACCTGTGTACCTGAATAAGAGGGACAAATGAAAAATGAATCTCCTTTGAACCATCAGAGATATCCATTTGCCATGCATGCGCTGATAATAACTAGAAGTTTGTTATAGATACCTGGAAGACTGAGGGAAGTGAAAACCAACTTGGGATGATGAATGTTCCTAATTCCATTCAAACGAGTTAATCAATGCAGGACGGACTTCCGTGCCAGACGATCCATCATATACTGAATGAATGTGAGTCAGCTGCATGGAGAAGTAACTAGAATAACTTAAGGGTAATATTCCTGAGCTCACGGATGGTAGCTGTAGGTACAATATTAACAACCTCCTGCGTTACTTAGTTTTTATGTAACTTCTTAAAAGTTCTTTAATTATCAGTTATCAGCATTTAATGATGGCCCTGAATATTTTACGTTAACTTGAGTATGAAAAATATACATATAAATGAAGTGCAAATCCAAGAGTATATTTGATAATATCGTAGTTATGGAGGTTACATACTTAGTTGAAAAAACTGTCAACGCACAGAATTGTCAGTTCAACTATATTCGTATTAGTAAATTTTGTAGATGTTGTTTATAAAAACAGTGATTTTTCGTTTCATCAGATTTTTGTTATATCATTTTCTCGAACTAGAAAAAGTCCCCAGATATTTACATTTTCATATCTCCATTGAGTAAATTGCATTAAAGTGTTTTAGAGCGTACAAAAGGAAACCTATAAAGCATTTTTTCCACATTTTATCTCTAAAAGAACTTTTCTGTTTCACGTTCATATTGTTCATGCTTCTATATTCATCGAAAATGATGTTTATCAAAGTCATATTTTATAATGTTTCACACGCTAGGAAGAATTTCATTTTATGTTCGTACATGATGATGCTGTTAACATGGGCATTGTATGTATGCATTTTGTTCATAAACATATAACGGGGTATATGAGCTGTACTTTACGACTCGCTATTTGTACCTAGGTTTCTTATTATTTTATTCATGGTAGTTTTATCTCTTCTGCAACAAACATAGAATTCAGTTGTTATCAACGTCTTCTTTAGAAATTATATAAAATATAAAGTTTAAACTTTAATAGCAGATTTTATATTTTTTCTTTAAATATCTTCACAAAGCACTTAAAATTTGCAATAATATTTAATTTTCATATAATAATAATAATAATAATAATGTTAACTTAATAATATATATCACTTTTCTCTAACATTGAAATTGATATAAATTATTACAAAATGCTTTTATTCATTTTAATAATTTAATTTAAGTTGTATCTTTCAATTTTGTATCATGAAATTTCTGATTTTTTGACCTGACTGTTTTCACTAATGAAGATATTGTCACTAAGAACATATATTCTATGTCTTAAAAAGTGAAAAATGATTTTCTGTGAATTATTGTCACTTTATCCACGTAAAATATTCAGATGTCCCCCCACCCCAACAATTACAATTTATTCAAATGCTCAACAAACCGGTCAATTGCATCCAGCCAGATCCAGATGCATTTGCACCGATCCAGATGCATTTATATTATTAAAGGTTTACATTCTTTTTGATTCTCTCTTTCAATGAGGTTCCAAAAATTATTAACGCAGTGCTGTGATGTTGACGTTTATGAGATATTTTTAAATTAGTTAGCCCTGCAACACCTTAACAGAAACATAACAATGTAACATCGTATCCTCATAAGCCTTAAAATGATTATAGGACTGAAGAAAACAAAAGAAAATAAAAATTAATGTTAATCAAAAGAAAGAAAAAGCACATCAATATTTCTTGGTATTTACTCGTTCAATTTACGTGTTTCTGTAGTTGGTAGTCAAGCTTTGGAGAGAGTACGAGCGGGGCGGTTGAAGTCCTAAATCTCCTACTTCCTTGTCACTGCAGCCACTCTGACCGGGAGGTCCTAGGTTCGAGTCCTGAGTATTTTCGACACTGGCTTTTCAGTTAGGTTGAATTCAGTCGCTGTCTGGAGGAAAATTCTAGCGACTGCCTGCTCGGATCGGTAGTTTTCCGTGGTTTCTCCGATCAAGACTGGGTGAATGCCGGAGCGGTACCCTACCAAACGGGCCACGGACCGCGCGCGCTCTTTCCTTCCTCTTCCTTGTCATATCCTCTCCCCTTACACACACACACAAGAACATGCACTACACTACCACATATTCCGGAAACCGGTCGGGAGTTTTGAACTTGTCCCGGCTGGGGCGGTGCCTCGCAGGTGGGAGAGAAACCCCACTAGCCGACGGTAGGTTGGCGCCGAATCTCGCCATCCATCGGGGGAAGATCACCGCCATCTTCCGAGAAAAACATGCACTACACTAACGGGACTAATGACCAAAGCAGTTGACGTCCGGAAACACGAAAAAATCAATCAGTCATTCTATAGTTGGTAGTCAAGCTTTGGATAGAGAACGAGCGAGGCAGTTGAAGTCCTAAATCTCCTACTTCCTTGGGCATCTGTTCACGGAAGGCACATCAGCGCCTCTGCCGGGAAGAGCCGAAATTAGTAGGCCGCAACCGCGCACAGCTCACGTCGGGTGATCACGCGCCCCCCCCCCATCACCCATTCCCTCCTCACCCCCCTCCCCAGCCTTCGATCGACCGGAAACTCCCAACTGGGTGAAACTCCTAAAACAAGACCAATATTGACACACCGAACGGGGACTCCGGCGGGCGTAAAAAGTTCTTTATAGGTAAGGCTTTGTTTTTACAAAAAATATGGGCCGAGCTTATTGTAGTATTAATGCCGGAGTAATATTTTATTTTAGGTGATGCGACGTCCGTAACAAGCAGCGGTCGGGTGGGTTTGATTCAGGGTACGATGCGATCATTTTCCAGGTCGTGGGCTTTGCTTAACTTTCCGGAAAATGAAGTTAGGGCGCGTTGCGGGGCTGAGGAAGTTGCGATGTAATCCTTACGGAAGACTCTCTCATCGCAGAGTGATGAAAGAACATTACTTAGAAATGAATGCAAAAGGATGGCGTCTTTAAAATTGTGGAAACGTATCTAGTCAGAATTTCTCTTCGGAAAAGTTCAAATTTTAAAAACTTGGTTTAATAGGAAAGTTAACAACTGTCTGTTGGGTTGGAAATTATAGATAATTAGATTATCAAATTCAATTATTTGATATTTAGCGTGATAATTATATTTTTTTTAGTTATACTTGTAAGTATATTTCAGTAATCATAGAGCATTTTGTAAATATAAGTTTTCTCATTTTATATGACATGTAACATTTGATTAATTTACATTTTATCTATGGGCTTCTAATTATTGAAAATTTGTGCCTGCTGGAGCAATTGTCTTTGAATCACATTTCATTTATTTGTTTAATGATATTTATAACAAATTTGAAAACTTTACGGAGACATGGCGTGGTTACCCCAAACTCCTTTATGCCATTACAAAATCGACATCATACAATTCGAACCTATCGCCTTCTCACATTCACCCACCAAAAGGTTGGTCCATCCCATCAAAGCCACAGAAAAGATAAAAGCCATGGGCAGTGGGAATACGGTAACACATGATGTTTATTTGAGGTGCGTTTGAAAACTGTTACAATGCTTTAATATTTGAGTTTGACTACTTTTAATCGCGTAAAAACAATATTTAAAAACAATTATTTTTCTACATTACAGGCGTTGTGTTTGGACAGGTATATGCTGCAATCTTACATAAATATGACAAGCAGTCACAGTTTTTTTCTGTACTTAGACAGCATATTTTCAATTATTATTTTTGTCAGAACTATTAATATATTTATAGCTGATTTGGTTCTTCCTATTTCAATTTAACACTAACTGAACATCAAAATTGAAAAAAAATATTGTAAAATACTTCTACAACTCTTATGTTCCACAGATTATTTATGTACAACTATGAATACTACAGGCTCTCTGATTCTATAACTTACCATCAGTATATTCCCTCCTATTTGAGAGCACATTTTCATATTAATGTATTGGTATTTACAGAGTTATGCTCTATCGATTGCATGACTTATCACCGTAACGCTTCGTTCAAAAGAAATTCCTTTCAAAATATGCAAGGAGTATTATTAAATATTGGATTGTGCTATGAAATTTGCTGCTCGTGGGATAAAAATGAATTCCTTGACTATACCCTTACTATGTCGTCACTGATTCATATCGTTGACAATTTTGGTTCATGATAGCTCTCATTTGTTGTTAAAAATCTTCGGATAAAATCAGGGTTGCCATCTGACGTCCTTTTGGAGCCCATGCCCTCCTTTTTTTAAAATTGTCCTTCCTCCTTTCTTAAATTCACATGGATTGTTCTCCCTTTTGTCGTGTTCAATTGAAAATAATACTGGCATAATTGTAAATTAATTTAATTCATTAACAGGACTTCACGTCTTGAATATCTACATTTTTATTTTAAATAAATGGCCTGCATAATAGATCAGTAGGCTTCTTTTGATTTAAAACTTATTTATCTTTATTATTTGGTGGATAACAAGGTTTTATTTTTAATGACGCAAAGTCTGATATGATTTTTAAAGACTATAAGTGGTTAGAAATTGTTTAAAACATTGTCTATGGATCGTGGAGTATAAAAATGTTCTCAATTTCATTGAAATGTCCTCGTTTTACTTCGTAAAATGTCCTCTGCTGGGAAAAAATTTCTGGTAACCCTGATTAAACAATATTTGAATTAAAGATTTTTGGAGTCGAAGTTCCTTCCAATTTCCCACAAAAATAGATGGGTGTTCGAGCGGACGGATTAACATGTTTAATGTCGAGCGATGCATCCCTGGGATACGCCGCTTTCTCTCTTTCGCTCATCGATTGGCGCGCGTGTGAGCGCAGCGTCCGAGCGGAGATGGGATCGACGCCACGTTGCGACCGGAGATTTTTTCGATAATCACGAGACTTATGGTTCGACGCGGTGATTAAAAATGAAGAGCCCTCTTTCGGGCTATTTCCCTCGCGGCGCATCGCCAGGCGGCGGAGAGAGCGGCCGGCATCTGCGTCCCCCGCTGTACCACGTTCGGGACACGGATCGTACGTCACTAATTGTATACAGTGGTGTAATTATTTAGCTCCAGAAATATGGCATCGCACAGACTAATGAGCAGCGTATGTAAGCTGGCATTGCACGTTACTGAAGGTTGATATATTTTTGGTAGCTGCCAACATGAAATAATATAATTGCTGTTTTAAGTCATTTAATAATAAGCCTACAGTACGACTGTTATGCATAAAAGAGAAACTTTTCTTGTAATGGATTTTGTTCACAGAGTTCATACATATCTGTTAATTAAGACACATTAACAGACAATTGTTTGCGGATGTCACATAGCATGATGACTTCACGTTTCTTTCCTGCTGTCAAAATTAACTCGTATAAGTGATCGCTAAAAAGGCAGTCAACATACATTTTGAGATTAAATACTCTCATTTAGTTCTATAAATGCCAATACACAGCTTGCATGCACGTTTGATGAGTACGTGTAGTTACTTTGATTATTCGTCTCGACACTTGTAATGACAAGCGAAGCTAGTGGCTTTTGCATAAATAGAAGTTAGCAGAGGCTAGTTGTCTATAAACTGAAAACAAGTGATCTGTAGCACAATAAATATACATTGTTACGGAATGTAGATTTTAACGTGACATGAAAATTTATTAGTAACTTATAAATGCATACATCCACACGACGTATACATACATTTATTGATAACTTACATATACATACGTCCACATTAAGAACACATACATATACATACGTTCACACGAGAAACATAAGTACAGCTGGGAGTAACTGGCTTTATTAACAGTAAATACTGGGCATATTTGCGTATTAGGTATGGCACTTCCCACGACATCCTTTCCCTACTTCCTAAAAAATTAATAAGATCTCTAATGGCCTAATATCTTTGCAGAGGGCCCCTAAAAAATCGAAAACTCGTGTCGACAGAGGCAAATCTTAAGAAAATATAACCTCCTGTAATTTTAAGCAAGTTGTAATTGCAGTACTGAAATGAAACAAATTAGTTTATATTATATTTGTCAATATATAAGTGATAATGTATAACATCGTTATGTTATAGTTGTAGACAATGGTCACATTTAATACATTGAATGAAGATTCTTGTTGTAGTATTAATTTCAACACCATTTTAAATGCAAACTAGAACCAGAGCGTCCCCTGCAGAATGTGGTTTCTTTAATATATGTTTATATATTTTATATAGTTATTATGAAAAATATATTAATTCACATATCATGTTTGCTATTATTTGATCTAGCTAGATAGCTAGGCCAAATTTAACCGCTCTCTGCAGGAGAATCCTAGCGGTCGATTGCCCTACTCGGTAGATTTCCATTATTTCTACGATCAGATTGTACTTCCCCCTCACATACAGTCTTTACTGTTCTTTAACAAATCAAATAAAATCGATACCAGGCGAAAGCCGGAGCAGTAGCAACAAACGAGCCAGCCATTGCACGCAATCTTTCCTTCGCCTTTTCGTTGTGTCCTCACCCCATCCTCGTACCATACTTAAACTTACATTTAACCTTACATGTACAACACTACAAACCTCACATGTTGGAACAATAGTCAGGAGCTTAGAGTCTATCCCGGAGGGACGGTGGGTCACGGTGGAAACACATCTGAATAGATTAAACCCGAATGATTGCAATATAGGTCACCGCCGAATCTCAAAGAAGGAACAACACCGCCACCTTCAATGATAAAAACGTGCACTACACTTACGGTAATAATGACCACAACCGTCGACGCGCCTGGAAAAGTGAAATAGTCCATCACTAGACCACGACACTAATTTCTTCGTAAAATGTATTTCCTCCGTTCGTTATCTTCTGTTTAAGCAATGCACAGCGTTTGGACTGGAGAACTGAATTTCCTAGGGACTCGAAAAAGCCGCTTCGCTTCCTTCGAATCGCAGTTTTACGGCAGCCGCCTGTCACTGAGCGAGTGAGCGATGGGGCGAGGGGGAAGAGGAGGGGAGAGAAGTGGAGGGAGGGAGGGAAGAGGGGGAGATGGGATGGGGAGAGGAGTGAGGAGATGAGGGGTGAGGAGATGAGATGGGGAGAGGAGGGGAGAGGAGAGGAGGGAAGAGGTGGTGAGGGGGAGGGGAAGGAAGGGGACGGGAGAGAAGAGGAGGGAGGGGAGGGGAGAAGGGGAGGATATGGGATGGGAAGAGGAGGGGAGGGGGAAGGGGAGAGCAGGAGAGAGAAGGGGGAAGGAGAGTAGGGGTTGGGAGAGGAGGAGTGGGAGAGGAGGGGAGGGGGCGTGTCCCACTCGGAGAAAGCGCTCGGGTGCCAGCGGCTTAGCGTTAAACATTCAGGTGCGCGACCGAAAGGTGAGTGGCGCAGAGCGTAAGCTGTGACTGGAACCGACTCGACGCCTTCGCCTCTTCTACCGGGAGAGGTGGCTCAGGGAATCAACAGATGTCACTGAAGTGCCTGTGACCGGGAGGTCCTAGAGTTACACTCCCCACGGTGGCAGGATTTCCGACAATAGCTTCTTGGCTAGAACGAATTCAGACGATGTCCGATGGAGAATTCTAGCGGCCGGTTGCTCTGATCGGTAGTTTTCCGTGCTTTTTCTGTTTAACATCAGGCGAGTGCCGGAGATCGAGATTGCAGTTGCGACCGGACGTCAGATCGGGCACTGTCCCAGTCGGGACAAAGTTTAAGCTCCCGATCAGTCTCCAGGCGTCTGTGGCAGTGTAGTGTATGTAAGTGGAAGTGTTTGTTAGTAACGCCTGAGAATCAGACAAGGAAGAAGAAGGAAGGATCGCGCACGGTCTGTAGCCCGTTATTAGGGTACTGCTCCGACATGCACGTGCTATTAATTGGAGAAACCGCTGATAACTATTTATCAGAGCAGCCGGCCACTAGAATTCTTCACTTGACATCGTCTGAATTCGATCTAGCCATTAAGCTATTGTCGAAAATTCTGCCATCATCGGGATTCAAACCCTAGAACCTCCGGACCTATGACCTGCAGGATCTCTCCACCCAGCGGGGAAAGATCATCACCATCTTCTGGTGAAAAACCTGCACTACACGTATGGAACTAATGACCTTAGTAGTTGACGCGCCCGGAATCACGGAAAATCAATCAATCAAATCCACTGTGACATAGTCCACAACGTGCTCACCCCTTTCCTCGTGTATTAGTGTCCAGGCTTTTGATCAGCTTATGAGAGTAACCACACAGAAAAGAATGCTTGTTTTTGTGTTTGAGAAATGAGACCGCATAATATCATATTACCGTTCCAAGATCTATTGTCCCACCTTTTATTGTCGATTCTTCTTTCGTCATGTTTTGTTGCATTACGTGTCCTCCTTCCATTTCTCGTTTCGAATCATCCAACTCTTATTTTTTACTTTCTTATTTTTCTGCGCGTTGGGTCATCTTGCTCGACAGCCCCCTATCGATTCTGAGTAATGTCTGCGAATGTATAATTAATCATACACATCAGTTGCAATCCAGAAAGATATTGAATTTAAGACTTTAAGGCTTTTCATGCTTCCTTAAATCGTTCGATGTAATTGAGTCAATGTAAAGGGGTGTATATATCAAGAAGGAATTTGATGAAATAAGATTAAGTGATGTCAAATGTATTTCACGAATCCAATACGATTCCAATATATTTGTGATGCATATCGGAAATTTGTATTTTAAAAGAAGCCAAACGGATAAATATGTGGATGGCTAGTTTGCTCAAGGAAAAAATTGTGCTCCTATAATTCACTCTTCTAAATTTTTGCGCGCTCTCTCTGGCTCTGTGTCTCGGTTTCTCTGTGTCTGTCTCTCTGTCTCTTGTGTCTCTATGTCTGTCTCTGTGTTTCCGTCTCTCTCTCTCCCTCTGTATCTCTGACTCTCTCTCTGTCTCTCCTTGTCTCTCTCTTCCCCGCTGTCTTTCTCTCTCTCTCCCCCTTCTCTCTGTCTCACTCGGTCCCTCTCTCTCTCCCCCTTCTCTCTGTCTTACTTGGTCTCTCTCTCTCACTGTCCCTCTCTCTGTCTCTGTCTCTCTGTCTCTCTCTGACTCTCTCTCTCTCTGACTCTCTCTGACTCTCTCTCTGACTCTCTCTCTCTCTGACTCTCTCTCTCTCTGACTCTCTCTCTCTCTGACTCACTCTCTGACTCACTCTCTGACTCTCTCTGATTCTCTCTCTGACTCTCTCTCTCACTCTCTCTCTCTGACTCTCTCTCTCTCTCACTCTCTCTCTCTCTGACTCTCTCTCTCTCTCTTTCTCTCTGACTCTCTCTGTCTTTTTCTTTCTCACTATTAGGTCGCCGTTTTATTTAACGGGCATACATGGATTCCTCCAAAGTGCAGAGGCACTTTCCCCACCGTGAAGAGGAAGTATGGGACGTGACGGGCTCTTTCACGGCATCCCAATCCGGATTACAGGGATGATGGAAAGGAACTTCGCGTGTTTCGTTATAAAGTCTCAGCTCCAGCATTTCTTCCGGAAGTTTTCCGGTAAACCAGGGAAATTATTCTGAGACCATTGGACCTTATAAATCCTGACTCGGCAGGCGTCACAAACTCATGGATGTTTAATACTTGAAGTAATGTATTGGCTAGAAATGAACTTATAGCAATCGACACTCATTTAGAAGGCATTGGTTTTAGTTCACCGTTACAGAGGTGCCTTAAATGCACTCAACTCGTGGAAATAAATACCAGAGAAGAAAGGATGTACATAAAATGACATTGTATAAGAAATAGAGCATAAAAGACTAAAAATAAAACAGTGAAGAAATACTAAAACATAATTATATTATAGGCAGAATGATTATACTAATTTTGTTATAATTACTGAACACTTATATTTATCATCATGTTCTAACATCTTAACCCAATGTGTACAAATTCAGTGTGTTGTCCTCATCAAATGGGTATTTTGTTTCGTGACACATGCGATTGGAATCGTATGCTTTACAAGCGCAAATTTGTTCCGCTAAACGGTGCCGAGCGACACTGATGTTTTCCAAATTGAGCGTCGACCCACAATCCCTCCAGAAGCGTCGTTTCGTTGACGACCTCGCATCGCCGGCGCCGGGACGCCTGGAGCGGCGCGGCCGAGCGCGGCGTGGGCGTGGGCGTGGGCGGGAGCAGGCGGCGCGGGAGGCCTGCAGGCGGCCGTGACTGGCGCCGGCAACGGCTCGGCCAAATGGCGCGGCGCACGTGGGGGACGGCGGGGGTGGGGGTGAGGGGCGAGGGGCGAGGGCGGAGGCGACACATTGGGTCGCATGGTGGAGAGGCGGAGGTGCGGCTCAGAGACGCGGAGGGTGGTGTGACGGTTGAGGACTTGTGACGGCGGTGATGCTGTGCGGGGTAGGTCGAGAACGGAGGAAGGGAGGGAACGGGGTGGAAAGGGTAAGGAGTGTTGTAGCGGTGGGAACAAGGTGTTTGGAAATGCTGGTCGCGGGAGGCACTGAAGGTGGACGAGACACCAGAAACGGAGGAGATGTAGAAGAGTGAAGGGCCATGGAGGGGGGGGCGGAGTGTGCGAGGGGAGGAGGGGATTAAGGAGATGGCCAAGCGATGGTGGAGAGAGTGCGTGGGGACTCGCGAGGCGGTGAAGGTGCGGGAGGAGGCGGGGTCGGCGGGGGTGGTGGTGATGGGCGATGGCGGTGGCGACACATTGAGTCGCATGGTGGAGAGGCGGAGGTGAGGCTGAGAGACGCGGAGAGTGGTGCGGGGTTTGGGGTCTTTTTGAGGCGGTCGTGCTGTGAGGGGTGGGGAGCAGGGAGGAAGGGAAGGAAAGGGTGGATCGGGGAAGGGGTGTTGTAGCGGTGGAGATAAGGTGACTGCAAATGCTGGTCGCAGGAGAGGGAGAGTGGCATAAGAAGGAGGAGATGCGAATGGGAGAATGGCCATGGAGGGGGTGGCGAAGGCCCCGGGGGCGGTGGTGGATTAAGATGGGCCACCGGAGGTGGCGGGAGCGCGTGAGTAGTGGCGGGGTGGTGAGGGAGGCGGCGGACGCGGGGACCGTGTGAGTGGGGGCCGGAATGGTAGTAAAGGATGATCGTGGCGGCGGAGGAGGAGGAGGGGCGTGGCGGAGGTGGAAGAGCAAAGGGGGAGGGGCGGAGTGGGCAGGGGAGTTAAGGTGGGTGGGTGGAGTGGCAGCGGGGCTGGGATCGGAGGGCGCGGGGGGTGAACAAAGTCAGGCTACGGGGGTGGAGGGGTTGGCGGAGGCAGCAGGGGCGGTCGGAGTGCTTCGGGGGTGGCTCAATGGCGTAACAGGGACGGGTGAATTGACGGAGAAGCGGTGGAGATGGGTCGGAAGAGAAGGGGCAGAGGAAAAGGGGCGGATTGGAGAGGGACGGTGAAGGAGGAGCAGAAGGGAGGGGGAGAATGGCGGTAGGGTGAAGGGGAAGAGGGGTTGCCGGGGTGGGGGTGAGGATAGTGTAGGAGGAGGGGTCGCAGGAGGGTTGAGGCGACGGGGCAGGTGGGGCGGCGGCGGTTGCGGCGCCCGAGGAGGGCGTCGGCGGTGGCGGCGGAGGCGGCAGCGGCGGCCGAGGAAGAGGGGGAGGAGGAGGAGTAGGCGGCGGCG